>CAMOHE010049624.1:0-39810 GCA_946598075.1 Artocarpus hirsutus | reverse complement strand
AAATTAATATTATTTCATATATATAATATAAGCCCTTAAAAGATCAAACCATTTTTCTCTTATCACTCATCTTCTTATTGAAGTGGTATAAAACTCTTCTAATTTTATTTTTTTTAATATTATATATATTAATGTAGGCGGGTCACAGCCCGGTTACGGGTCAAAATCGGGTTACGGGTCAAAAACGGGTCGCGGGTCGTATTTTTTGACACTGTGCATAAGAAAACGGATTGACACGGGTCGGGTTAGTGTCAACCCGTATCAAAACGGATCGGGTTCGGGTTGAAAAATCTCAACCCGTTCGGGTCACGGGTCGGGTTAGTGTTGACCTATTTTTGTAAAAATTAACTCCAACCCGACACGAACCCGACCCGCCAACACGTTTTGCCACCCCTAAGGAATAGGAACAGCACAATGACTGAGGAATCAAGATAAGTGAGCTGTACCTTTCCAACCAAGTTGCATGTAGAGCCAAATCTTTACTCATTTCCAAGCCTCTTCAATCTGCTAAGAGGCCATATAATAATAATAAAAAAATGTTAAATAATAAAAAACCATGATCTTTGACACTCTTTTTTTCATCCACGATGTAACCCGTATGCCCATGAAGGAGAGTTGTTATTGTTAATTATGGGATGAGCTGGCAAGTCCGACTGAAGTCATATTTCATTTCGATCATTAATGAGTCTCATTGTCAAATAAAGAGAAAGGATAATATATCAAACTTGTTTTTTATTTTTTATTTTTGGTGCTAATTAAGGTTTCCAAAAATTTTATGGTACTGGAATAATTGGAATCATATTAATATTATGTCGATTGAAAATTTGCTGTGATATGAAATTCAAGAACTTAAATAAAACTTCGTGGAAAATAAGATTAAAATTGAATGAAAAACACACCGGATATATATATATATATATATATATGCAGAAGCGTCTATGGTGGTATTGGATCAGATCTTCAAATCAATATTCGTTTAAGAATCATCATGGGAAGCTTCATGATACTTTATAACGATCAACATGATCCTACTCGAACGCCAGAATTCACAATTCAACTCAACAAAATAATAGTAGAGAGAGAGATTCTCACATATCTTTTTTGTTTGACTCATTTGTGTCTTGGCTATCTAGTTTCTAGAATATGGAAAGTATTTCTTTTAAAGGATAAGTTATTTAGTTCACACAATCAGTCAAAATATTGAAAATATTTTATATAATATTTTCAAAAATGAGATATATATATATATATAATTTTTATGAATTTGTTTTTCAAACACTCGACGTTGGCTTTTAGCTAGGTTATGCACTTATGGCGCCTCAAAGTCAAAATTACGAACAAAAACAAAACCCACCATTACAAACCATCGGTTGTCCTCATCTGAAACATTATTAATGAATTAATGTGTTCAGTTTTAAGTTTCCAACGCCCCTTGGTTGTTGAGATGGGTTTAGATACTTGGAAAACAACTAAGAGTAAAATTCTTTCAGCCAAGAAAACTGTAAGTAAACGAGGATTTTAAAATCAAATTAAGAGAGTAAAGGTAATAGAGCTAGGTCTGTGTACATTTATATATATATATATATATATATATATTTGGTAAGACTTATATTTGGGTAAGATTCACTTGCTCACGTGGCAAAACACTATTCATGTAAATTGACGCAGCCCATTTAGTATCTTCAATAGAAAATAGGAGGGAAGAATTGATGCAGTATTTAGCAGGTGAAATGGCACTATAGTACTTATTGCCTACTACATGGTTTGGGAAGACTGTCTGCATCAGCATTTGTCTACCTGTGGTTCACCCATCAATTCTAATATTGTAGGAGGATGATAAGGTACATTTTAGTTGGGTTGTAATTTTCAACACAAATTGGAAAATTTTATTCATCTCCATAATTTGTCACTAATACTGGATTCAGACCATGGCCTTTTAATTACAATTATCTCCATCAAATACTCACATAAAGTATTATATTAATTAGCATCCAGTCCCATAGTTAAATTTCCTACGGATATCACCTTCACTTCAAAAAAAAGAAAAAAAGAGCACTACCTTAAAAAGGTTAATGCTTCATTTTTTTAATCGGCAATTATTGTGAAAAGGGAAGAAAAAAGTGAATAAAATAACAAATTGTTGATCATATAAAACTTTCAGACGAATGTTTAGCAGGCTATATTGTAACTTGAAATACAAGTATAATATTTTTTTTCCCCCTTCTTTTTAGAGGGACAAGAATATACGTTCACCAATGCCCTTATTGGCCAATGGCATAAAAAGAATTGGCAAAGGAAAAAAAAAAAAATGCCCCCTTGTAGATTTGACGGCCTATCAAATAGAAGTGTGCATAGTATTAGAAATTAAAATTATGATGAGAATGGTCAATAGTAAACTCCCAGCAAAACCAAGGTAAAAATTAGAGAAAGTTGAAGGAGAAGTACTGCTCTGAGTACTAGTATTACTAGAATTGTCCGCAGAAAGATGGGTGGGTGAGAATTGAAGAAATGCATTGGCCAACTTCTTCCCAAGCCGAACCTGAGACTCGGTTGTGAGATGCAAATGATCCGGTCGCAGGGCTAATCCCATGGCGTCGACAGTTCGCACGTTTAGAAGATCTGTTCCGAATTGAGCTTCTCTAACTATGTCTATAAAACGTCCTTCCCCTGACGCTAAGGCAACCTGCACATTAGCACATGGACCATATATTACATTATTTGATGCTTATGTGTATACATGAAACCAAAAAATATACACTTAAAAATCGACTGATTGATCATACAATATTATTAAATCTAAATAGAGTTGGACGTTAGTGCATTTGTTTTGGATTTTACCGACAAAGCTTTGTTTTTTCTTGTATTACACCTCATGTGAAGCCCCACATCACATGCATTATTATTCAACACATACATATATATATATATATATATATATTATTTATTAATCCAACTAAAACATTACTGTATGTATATTTTTCCATGATAGAAATAAAACAAAGAACCTTTCACAGTCTTACAGTAATATATACGAACACAACTTGCCCATTTGCACTATATATATATATATATATATATATATATATATATCTGAAATAATACCTAGGAAAAAGAAGAGGGAATCCTGGTTGAACTTTATGTTTTGAAACTACTACCATGTAGTGCAATAATAATTGATCGGAAAAAAAAAAAAGGCTACATGGACACCAAACGCAACTATCAAATCATGCACATTTTAGTATGTATGATTCATCAAACTGAAAAGTGCAATAACATTAATATTATTGCAAAGAGACAGAATTTTGCACTAACTATACCTGGATTATAGGCAACATGGGAGACATTAAATCCACCCGAATGTCTTCAAACAGCTTCTCTAATCTCCGTCTATAAGACTCAGCATCTTGTTTAACAATCGTATCACTCTCACCTTGATACCACAACACCGCCCTGATCACTCCCCCACCGCCGTCGGCTACGGAAGCCCGAGCCCTCCTCACCATGCGCCGGTAGAGAACGCCTCCTTTCTCCCACTGGCTGATATTGGTCCCGCCGACGGCACACGGGACAAGCCCGATGGGCCCCAATCCCGGATCCCTGGCCAGGACTGCATTGGCGAACGCCATGCCCGGCCCAACCCCATTGACTGCGGCCACGTCGATGTCAGCGTGGAGAGGCTCTTGGGCTTCGACCCATGCGAGCTTGGCGTTCAGGCGGAGCACGGAGGGGTTGGGCCGGCACTGCGGCGGAACGACGCCGTCCCAGATCTGCTCGCCGGTGGCGGAGTTCTCGACGACGAGGCCGCCGCGGCCGGCCATGTTGCTCTGTCCGGCGAGGATGAATATGTTTTTGTGTGTCAATTGTTGGTGGTTATAATAAGAAATGGCTATGCAGGAATGGGCCAGGAGGACCCAGAGGAGGAAGAAGAAGAAGTTCAAGGAAAGGCTCATTGGGTTGGTCTTTGGTGATTTGTTTGTCTTGCTTTTCCAGCGAAGTGTTGGAAAAAGTGGACAAACGTCCCGCGAGACTTTACGACTTCTCCCTTACGCAAAGTAGTCAAAGTGCTTCGAGGCCGAAGATGCTTGCTTCATTTGTATTTATACTTTTTTTTGTTCTTCTTTTTCACCCATTAAGTTTGTTTTTATTATGAGATTTGTTTACGGGCAAAACTGGTTTAACAAGATTTTCTCAAATTCTTTACCGAGACAAATACTCACGTACAAAGTAAATAAAACAATAAAAAAATAACATTAAGAACACAAGAATTTTAGAGTAGTTAATCTCAATTGAAGGCTACATCTATTATAAAGTTTTCTCAGATGGTAGGGTTTTACTATAAGGAAAAATAAATACAAAGGGTTTATGCTAAAAATTAGACTTAGGCTATTCTCAAGAATTGGTCTTTATTTATATTACATGGAGATGGTCGATACCTTACCTTTTAAGCCTATTTTAAATTCAAATACAAGATAATCTCATCTCCTATTGGCTAAATCTCTTCACCGTGGTCTCTTATAGGCTTTCCTCTTATGAGTATCTTATATTCGTTAGAAAATGATCAACTTAAGTGCTTATCGTTATTTTGAAGATCTTCTAGTTTAAATACAGATGCAAATAGACTGTTTTACCCTTCTCGAGTATCATCTGGAAAGAAGCTTCTAGAATATACTAAGGAAATATGGGCTGAGATCAACCTCGAGCCTTTTTGGGCCCAATACTTGACTAGGCCAAACTTGGTGACCCGACAACTAGACCTTTGCATTGTTTTTATCTAATTTTGAAATTTTAATTTTGTAGTTCCAAACTTGTAAAAAAAAAAACTCGTATGTCCGTCTACAAACTTCTTTACTAACCACCCTATACTTTAATGAACAAAAAAGGGAGAAAATTACTTTAATGCCCCTTGGTTCCTAAAATATTAATTTGGTACTCTCACATTTCAAAAAGTGTCATTTTAGGACCAAAAATCGATTTTTGGAACATGTAATACTTTTTCTACTATTTTATTTAGGGAAATTTTCATATACACCATCTTTTAAGATTTATTTTTTATAAATTCACACATATTTATTTATGGCACAACTTAACATGTAATATGAATGATAGTGTAGTGTAACTTTTTCTAAGTATGGTATGAAAATACAACTTTTAAAAGTGTGACATAACTTGTGATTTTCTCTTTTATTAATTGAAGAAAAATTAATATATGGAATAATATTTTGAAAAAATAAAAACAAAGGGAAAAAACATTAAATATAAAATTGTAGACACTCATCCCTTATCCTTGCTACACCTACACCAACATTGCCCAATCCCAAAAATACTCATCAGTAATTGAAGTTGTCACCAAAGCTTGTTGGCCTCCAATCAATATGAGCTCTAACCTTATTGGCCCACATGCGAAAGCTCACGAAATCATAAAAGGATCTTAGTGTGACTCATTAGGGCAACTCCACATGAGTAATCTAAATTAGAAGGGGTTGGGGACTGCTGATGTAGGCACGATAATTGTGATCATGACAAGGGTTGAGCATGATAGTGGTGAGCACAACCGGAGTGCACTCTAGGCTAGGTGGTGGTGGGCAAACATGGCTTGGTATTGGGGATGGATGGAACGGTGGAGGTTGATTTGAAAACAAGCTCTTAGAGCTTTTTTTTTTTTTTTTTTTGCTATACTTTTTTAATTGTTTCTAAAATATAACATACTAGATTAATGAACATCGAATTGTTAATTTAAAAAATCTAAATTACCAAAAGTATCAAAAGTTAGATATTCATGTTTAGATAATACAATATAGTAAAAAATAAAAAATAAAATTAATTTATTCTTTGATTCAATAGTTTCTCTCTTTCTTTCTCTAGTTTTCTACTATTTCTCATATCTTTTTTTCATCCTCATTTTTGCACATCTCGAGCTTTGATTATTAGGTCTATTTATAGGAATACATTGTTAACTTATGAGAGAAACTTAATGCAATAGTCACAAAAGTAATCTAAATTTGTTAGAAAATACAAAGTCTTCACTGTGACACCCAAGTATTTCTAATATATTAGAAATGTAATAATTTAAGGATTAAGTTAAGCATAAATGTGTGTCATAAGGATTATTGTTTAATCTATTTTTTATAATAAAGTCCATCAAAGCAAAAACGGGATTTTTAATGATAAAAATCATGCCATGGTCTTATACGAGAAAGAAATAATGATATAAAAATAAGCTGAAAAGCTTAATTGTTGCAAAATATGTTGCAACAAATGTTAAAACAAAAATACAGTTTAAGAGAAATACTATATAATAATATAAAAAATTATACAATATTAGAATAATATAGTGTAATGAAGTACACTGATAAAGTTATATAGTATGAAATTATACTGCAAAAGCAATGTAGTGTAGGAATTTGATTGTTTAAAGATAAACAGTATAGAATTTAGACTGTTTAAAGTTAAAGCAGTATAAGAATAATACTGTTTGAAGGACATGAATGAGTAAGGCATGCTATGTAAGCTTGTAACAGTATAGAGAATATATTGATACTATAAGAAAAATACTGTCAATATAAATTCAGAATGCATAAAGTTAAGCAGTATAAAGATTATATTACGTGGTGGATGTACATAAGTGTGGGAGGTTGTGGAACCTTATGAATTGTATAGAAAGGAATACCGACAGTATAGAAAAAATGCTGTCAGTATAAATTTAAGCTGTGTAAAAATATGAGACCCACCATGGGACACCCAAATAGATAAGAAATTGCCACAACACCCTCTTGATATAGCCAAATCAAAACTTACCACCTTTACCCGTAATGATGCTTAAGGGTGACTAAGCATGGTTAGTCACCAAAAAGAAAAAAAAAAAGGAAAAATGGGACACTCTAAGGGTGGAGAATGTGCCACATGTTTTAGGCAATTTTTCTTTTGCAAACAAGTCCCTAGAGTGGTTACTATAAATAGTCAAGGACTTGTTGAAATTTAAAAAGATTTGGTTTCATGAAATTTTGCCCATTTCTTCTCTAGTAAAACCACCCTCTTTAGGCCTCTCTTTCTCACGAAATTCAAGCCTCCAAAGCATGCAAAGAAACAAGAGCAAGTGTCTTAAGGAGGGTAGGGGGTTTTAAGGTAAAAGTTCCAACCTTTTTCTTAAGGATTTTAATGGTTTTATTCTAAGTTATGGATGGGTTTTTGAGGGAGTTTTTGCTATGATTATGTTAAGGAATTTAAGCCAAGAACAAGCACCAAAGAGGAGGTGTAAAAGCTTGAGGAATACCTTGGTAAAATGCTAAACTAAAGCCTTGAAAGTTTATGTCTTATTATGCTTACCAAGCGTTTAATGCATATTTTAAGCTATGGCATATAAGATGGACATTATGGCATGATTATTTCATGTTTTATATTGATGGTGATGATGATAGGGAGAAAGAAAGTAGGGGTTTTGTATTTAAAAGTGGAAAATTGTTAAAACTTTGTATTTGATACAAAGTTTAACTAGTTTCAAAGGAATGGGGTTTCGAGGGCCTTAGAGGCCAAATTATGTTCTAAGTAAGGAATGAAATTTGCCAAAACAGTGAGGGAAACAACTTTTATGAATAAAGTTTTGTAAAATTTCAAAAGTACAAAATTGCAAAGTTTTATAAAAGTTCGACTTATATAAAAATCAGCCAAAAAGTCTACTGTAATATTAGAATTTAAGGAAAGTTAAAACATGAAAGTTGTAGAACTCATCAAAACTATTAACACAACATGAATGGTTTGTTAAAATTCTAAGGAGTTATCAATTTTACGAAATTTTGAGCACAAAATTTCAAAAAATAAAAATGTTATGCAATGTTTTGAATTTGACTATGAAACTTTGAACAGTTTTATTCCTTGTGAAAAACTAAATGTTTTAGTATAAAGTGGTCGTTTTTGGTCCTAGGGGCAAAAATGTAAAGATTTTTGTGTTTCAGGCCAAAGCCATACAATCATGTGAAAACTGAGTTTTCACTCAAGAACGTTGGGTCTTACACTACCGTAGGTAGTAAGTAATTATAGATGCTAAGTTTTAAAGGATTTAAAGTTTAGTCAAGAAACGAATGAAAGAAACGAACGTTAAGGGCAAAAATGTAAAGATTTTTGCATTACAAGTCAAAATTGTAAAGTTTTAACAAAATAGATTTTAAACCATTGTTTGGTTTTCTATAAAGTTATGAGAAGTAAAGAAATGTATGATGTTTTAAAAACAGGTTTTGAAAGTTTTTTAAGACCTGTCAAAGGCAAATTGGTCATTTATGAAAAAGGCTAAAACAGACTTGAGACGCCCGATGTTAGAAAACGCTCCTTAGCGAGAATTTTTTCATAAAATGTAAGAAATGAGAGGGAAAGAAAAGTTAAGCAAAAATTTTAACAAGTTACAAACTTTATGAAAAACCCATTAAGAGTAAAATCGTCATTTTTGAGAAAACAGCTAAATTAGAGTTAAACACTCCGAATTAGTAAAATGCTCTTGGATGAAAAATGTTCTATAATATGTTAAGTAATGAAACCGTTACATGAGACAAGAAATTTAATAAGAGATGTTTAAGTAAAAGAAAGGTAACTTTGTGGATTACAAAGTTAAATAAAGAAAAAGTTAGCCTGATGGGTTACAGAGTTAAGTAAAAAGAATGATAACCCGTTGGGTTATGGTGTTAAGTAAAGGGAAAGGTAACCCCGATGGGGTACAAAGCTAAGTAAAAAAAAAAGTAAACTGATAGTATACAAGTTATATAAAAAGGAATGAACGATTAATGATTAAGTTATGTTATCAATCGAGTAGATAGGTAATATGAAAAGTTAGCTAATAAGTCGGATGTTGTTTGATCAGGACATAGAAGCTGACTGATGAAAGGAAAAGGAATGAGACAAGAACGTTAGAGCTATAGACAAGTAAGTTCAAACCTTACCTACAACATGAAGTAATGATTTTTAAATGCTTATACATATGTTGCAAATGTGTTTGCAATTATTATGTAAGTTGTTTTAAAGTATATTTGTATTTTTTTATGTAAAAAGTTTTAAAAATTAAAACAAGATTTGCAATGAACTTGCAACTATTATGTTTAAAGCATGATTACATTTGATATCATAAGGTTTAAAGTTCAAAACAAGATTTGCAATGAATTTACAACCGTTATTTTTAAAGTATATTTGCACTTGATATGCATAACGTTTTTAAAAGTTTAAGTTATGATTTTCAATATATTTAGAGTAGGATTGCATGTGTTATGTAATATGGTTTAAAGTTTAAGTCATGTTATGCAACATGTTTGCTTTTGCCATGCTAAATGTTTAAATGCTATGTTATAGTACTAAAATGTGTAAGCATTTGTTATACTCACCAAGTTAATAAGAAAAGTAAAGCAAAGATGATAAGTAAGTATTGTACCAGTCTTCTTGTTGTAAGGTACTCAAAGTAAAGTTAAAGTTATGATCTTGGTGTTCGATGGTCTCAAGTCTTCCACAAGGGAAGTATTATGTTTATGATCTTATGATTAATGATGTTGGTATGTACACTTGGGCTCATAGTTCAAGAAAGTTAATAATGATAATAATAAAAAGCTCATAAATAAAGTTCATAATTGAGCATAAATAGAATCATGCGTTATGAATTTGCTTATATTCCTTGTTATGAATTGATTATGTGAAATGATTGTGAAAAATATTTTGAGAATGTTTTACGATAAATGTTTATGAAAAACATTTTTATGTTTGCAAAAAAAGTTTATGAAGGACATTTTAAGGAAAAACGTTTAGGAAATGTTTTATGAAAAATGTTTTAAGAGAAAGCTTTTTATGTGAAAAGCTTATAAAGCAAGTTAAAATGATTTGTGAGATTATGCTTGAACTTACTGAGCGAAAGTTCATTAAAGTTTCTTTATGCTGTAGGTAGTTCTATAGGTGACCAGTAGAACCTGTTGAAGAGCTCAGTGTTGTGATGGATGGATGGAAAGATTTGGGTATAGATATCATTGCATTATGTTTCCGTTGTCCAATGAAAATGTTTTCCACTATTTGATATAGTGTTTTCAAAATTTTAAGAAAATCAATGTTTTCATGAATGTTTTTAAAGTTTTAAGATATATTTTACGCAATATTTTATATAATTATAAAGTTAAGTTTTAAGCTATGATTCAGTTAATGTTTCTTATTAAGTTTTAAGAAACGATTTGAAATGAATTTAAAGTCAAATGTTGAGCCATGTCTTAACTTAAGTTGCAACAGAACATGCAACAACAGTATGTTTCAAAGTATGTTAAAAAAGAAAGGGAAAAAAATTTATTTTGTATTTTTCTTACTAAGTAAGTAAGATTAAAGTTAATGAAATGATGTTTATGGAAGTTAAATGACGATTCAAAAAGACAAAGCATCACATTCACAAGATCAAATGTCAGTATATATCTTATATAAGCATCTCTTCATAAATTATTATATGTCATTTTGGAACTTTCTTTGTCCCTCAAGTGAATTGTTGAATGTCAGATTTACTCTATTAAAAAAAAAAAACTTGAAGTGAAGAATTCAAACTTCACACTTTGTGATCGATAGCAAGTTTAAACTGTTATTTTGAATTCAAAATACTATAACAATTTAAGTTTTTTTGAGAAAAAACACTATAACAAAACCGATTCGAATTGAAATTTTTTCCCTTTGGACTAAGTTACCAAAGCTCTAATAATATTATATTAGTATGACAAACGCACTAGTCACTGAGAACTCTTAAAAAATAAAATAATAATAATTAAAAAAAAAACATTTCATAGAGAACTTTACGTTGGTGGTGCAACTGAGCCGAAGCATATTGAGCTGGCCTACTAGCCCATGGGTCCAACAAATAGCCCATAATGATAAATTGAAGGATCAATGAGATAATTGACCCAATTACGTTTATTGAATTAAAATATGACTCTAATTTATAAAAATTCTACAAATGTCTCGTAATGATATCATTAAAATTATTTATATGTAATTATATAGTATAATAAATAATATTATTAAGATAATTACTATATCATTAAAAATATTTTTAAAATATTTTAAATATTATGTTAGATTTTAATTTCATAAAAATAATTGAGACACAGTAATGTTTTTCTAAATTGAAAGTTGGCAGCGGGAAAGTGTGAAACAGAATCGTGAGCAGTAGTGAACGGTAGGAAAAAAAATAAAAATAAAATAAAAAAGGGACCTCATGAACCATTTTAAAAGAATAAACTGTGTCCTGCTTTTCGTTTTTGCTTCTTTTTGGGAGTTATTATTTCTGAGTGACGTTTGATTGGACTTCAGTTAGACTTCGGACCCCTAATGTGAATAAACTAATGAATGTAACAAATAAAACAAACAATTTTGTTTCTAAAGGTAAAAACAGATCGATCAATTTTAAAGTTTATAATAAGAACTCTATTTCATTTTAGCAAAAACACGGGGAGGTAGTTTGTTAGTCTGTTGACAGAAGTTTATGTTGCTTATTCAAATAATAACAATAGAAATTTAAGCTTAAACAGTAATGCTTCTAAAGGGTGTATAACTAAACTAAAATAGTACTTCAAACGAAAGAGGGGCATGAAGATTTATGTATTTTTTTAAAATATTATGAGACTAATGTCCTCATATCTCACCTTAAGAAGAACAAATGACACAACTAAATAAGTGAAGTGAAGAGGTGCAAATTCCCCAATCTTTTCCTTTTGAAAAAAATAATCAGCCGTTCGGCTTTTGAGGTCAACTACTTCTAACTTAATGCACTAGGTCTTGAGGCCCAAACGTTTTTCTTTGGATACATTAGGGCCCATCATGCTTCTATTTCTAAAACATGGCTAAGGCAAACTACAACAAGGCCTATCCAAAGAAATAGAGTAAACGATAAATAGAAGTTTAATTTTCCATTTCCTGTTCCCACATCTTGATCAAAATAAATTGACTTCTTGAGAGAATGCCATAAATCCACGTCATTGACTTATTCTTCCCATGATCCTTTTTAGAGAACGCTATTTCGCCATTTTAGGATGCAAATTATAACCCCAACAGTTTCATACTAGCTGTTACGAAAATAGTGTGATAAAAAAACAAATAAAAATACATAAAAATTTACATGGAAACTCAAGACAGGAAAAAATATGGATAGAGGAGAAGAAAATCACTAAACTCGAAAAAGATTACAAGATAGAGACGATTAAAGAGGTTAAAAGTTGATAATATCAAACTCTAACATAATACATTATATACATAGGTATAAATAAAACCTCAAGGGTCCAAAACATAGCTAAACAACCTAAAACACAAAGGTCCACACTCGGCCCGATCCTTCCGCTACCACTACAGATCTCATAAAAAATGTCACATTTGTTCTTTCACCACAATTGTCGCACCATGAGTTTTTTGGGTCGGGCCAAAACTGAATTTGAGTCACCATACTCTAACATTAGCAATGGCTTGTGATTAAGTGCATTCTACCATGATACTTAGAAGAATCCAACCATGATAGTTAAAATTATATAAAAATGGTCGTTAGCTAGTATCCTAACATAATACTTAAGAGGTGTCCTATTGTAATACTAAACTTACGGCAACCGTCAACTGTTGTCATCTTTCCATGATACGTAAAGGTATCTCTAAGTGAATTTAAAAATTTTGACAATTGGGAATAGTCAGGTGGAGATTATCGTTTCTCATTATGATCATACTTTACAAGAGAAGTCTGGAGACCTTTGTTATCTTAATGAGATACTTTAGCGATAGTAGTCACTCACTATGCTATTGTTTGTTTTTTCACACAAGTATAAAAAAAACTGTGTAAATAATTGTTTTTTACTATAATGATCCAAAAAATACAAAAAAAAAAAAAAAAAAATCCAAATAGACCACCATTGGCATAGAGATCCGGCCTTGATGCCAACAAAGGAGCAACTAGGGTCCCATCTCCTTCTTCGCTTTCCCTTCCCAGTTTTTGTCACCAAATTGTATCACATTTTGTCATTCCACTTCTCTCCTAAGCATGCACAAAAACTTCAAAAAACACCAATCACTGTGTCCAAATCTCTTTCTCTAACCCTACCTTCTGTTTTGGAAGAGTATGTCAAAGGAGACAAGTGATGGATCGTGGAGGATAGCCTTGACAATGGAAACGTTCAGAAGTTGCAGATGACAAAAATTCCATACCATCAAATTTTGTAAGGGCAACAATGTCAACGAATCAATGTTATCAGCGAGCTATGGCAAGGTCAAAACATCATGAGGAAAGAGAAAGAAAGAAAAAGAAGAATAGAACTATAATGCTATTTGAAATTGCAGAATAATTGAGGATAAAATTTACTTTAATTTTTTGAGTTTGACACATGTTTGTAAGAAATTATGGCGGGTGGCATAAGTTGATCCCTTCTTCATGGCACGCCCCGTTTGGTATGAGGGATAGATAATAGAAAGGATGGGGAGGGTTGAAAATATAGAGAATATACAGAATGGAGATGATGTAATACTTTATGTTGTTTAGTAAGAAAGAATAATAGTTGAAACGGTAGATGATAGTTGCATATTTAATTTTTAATTTAATATTATACTAACGGTTAATAACTTATTTATTTGAAGGATAAAAAAGTCTTTTTAATTTAAATTTAGGTGATTGGTTAAAGCCCTCCATTAGAGGAATGATACAAATTGGTAGACTCAAAAGAAGAGATTCTCCTTCCAATCTCCTCTCTCTTCTCTACTCCCTCTAACCAAACAAAAAACTTTTCCTCTCCTCCAGCCACCACTCTCCCTCCCTCCACCTCTCCCTGCTTTCTCCCTTCATCTCTCCCTCCTATCAAACAATATAAATGTCTCAATAAAAGAATTGCATCTGTTGTAATTTTCTTTTTCCTGTTGAGATGATTTAATATTCAGACAAGAATTAATAAATCTACAAGGAGTCAAGTACAATATATAATTGGGAAGTTTTCTTAGTACTGTTTTTATTTCTAAAGTTTAATTAGACCTAAAGGTGAAATCACAGAAAGACACGGTTGACTGTTGACGCAACCAAAAAGCTAGAAGGCAAGAACTTCACTCTCATAACCTTTGTCATGTTCGAAAGCTAAGACCTTATGCGGTTCAAATTTTGCAATTCTTCAACGTTAGAATTATATAGTGACGCAAAGATTTGTTCAAGTTCACCATAACCTTAAAAACATAAATTTCTAAATTTTGACGAAGAAAACCTATTCAATAGTCATCCAACTATGAAATCTGACGTCAACATATTTCTTGGCCGTAAACCACTCACTTATTATTATAATTATTATTGTAAAGGGGTAGTGCTCCCTTACTTTGCTTTATTATTAAAACAACATGAAAACTATTATTGGACTCAAGATATTAACAACAAGACGGAGGCTATTTTTTTCGCCGAATTGTGACTTAAAAAAGTCTGCACTTGTCTGATGGGCCCTTTTTTCCATTTTTGATACAAACATGAGAATCACGTTTCTCAACTTTTTTTTTTTTTTTGGTTCTCTCTTAATTGGGTGGGCTAGGACTTAGGAATGAGGCATATTATGAAGCTAACCAAAACTTGTTTTCAAGTGGCTTTTTTATTTCTCATACGATTGAATAATTGTTTTCTTTCCTTTTAAACGTATTTCAAGCACTTAAGCTGAATACACTTGAGTTTATTTAGTTTGTGGTTTGAATCACGGTTTAAATTATTTTGCTACAGTATTTTTTCTCATAAAAATTTAAATCTTCATTTAAATTTTTTATTCAAATCTATAAACCAAACGGACTCAATATTGATTCTAAACTATATAGATAGTCCAAAAAATAAAGGATTGGTAATATCTGATAAATGAACTTTATTGCCTAAGAGCATAAGGTATGGTGGCACAGGAGGTATAGCTAGGGTGGGGATATAAGGAAGTCGCAGTTAATCCGTCTCGTAATAAAGTTACGGGGTATCAATGGTGTCCCCTTACCATATTAGTTAACAGCTAATGTAGTTGTTGTTGGCGACTTTTGAGTTGAATTATGAAAAACCTATAATTAATGATTTTCTTTCACTTCGAGTGCCATATTACGTACGTGAACTCGTCTGAAACAAATTTACTAGATGAATTTATAAGCTTTTAAATTTCGAAAAACTATATGACATAAAGCTATATATTTTGCCCTTTAAATAATTTAGTATTTTATTTCGCACAATGTACAAGGCTTATAAAATCTATATGCTTCCACAACTAGCTTGAGTATCTTATGGGCCCATTTGTTTGGCAAATTAAGATATCTTTTTAGACTTTAAGTTTACAGAGTCCTCTAGATAGATGTTTATTCCTCAAAAATTCAAATCAAATAAATCATTTAAATATAAGAGTATGTTTGTTTCATGTATTTTTTGAACTCAATGGACTTAAATTTGGATTCGAGTAATAAGAATTCTTTGGATACGTATTTGTTTCCCCCAAAATTTGAATAATTTAAGTATCAAGAATCCAAGTTTTTAGAGTTCTCATCCCTCTTAAACTTTTGATACTCGGATATCTTTGTTACAGTAAAAAGTAAATTTATTTCTCCTGTATTTGAAGGAAAAAAATCACAACTTTTTCATTTGATATCTAATTAAGATGATTCTTTTTTCATTGTGTTTCTAATGAAGAGAGGAATAAATCAAGATCCATACTGTATATTTTTTAAGATTATTATCATTAAGATTTTATTATATTTATTAATAAATTAAAAACTATCTTTACTATCTCTCTAGACACAAATTTCACTTTTATTCCATACTCAGATTAAAACTTAAATGCACATCCAAATATCAATTCGAATAACAATTCAAATTACTAACTCAAATCCTAATTCAGATCACACTAACTCAAATTAAATCACTAATTCAAATCCATTTACCAAACAGACCCTAAGTTTTCAGAGTTTGACTCCCCCTTAAACTCTTTAAACTCAGATCAATTTGTTACAGTAAAATATCATATTTTCTCTCTTATATTTATGGAAAAAATCATTTTATTTATTTAATATCCAATTGAGATTCTTCTTTCATTACATTCCTAATAAAGAGAGGAATAAATCAAAATCTATGTTGCATATTATCATGAACATTATTTGTTAGATTTGTTAAGAAATCAAAAACTTTTTTCAGTATCTATCCAAATACAAATTTTAATTTTATTCGCTATTTAGATTAACACTTTTTAAATGCATATCCAAGAGTTAATTGGAATAATAATTTAAATCACATAATTTAAATTACACAACTCAAATCAAAATAATATAAATCAACATAATTCGAATCCATTTGTTAAACAGACCCTATTTTTTTTTTTACTTTATCTCTCTCAAATTCAAGATCATTATACTATTACATGCAGTTTGGCCTTATGATGATTGAATGGTCTCTAATTACACGCATGCAAATAATCTTTACGAATCTTATACAAAACACCTTCGTAAAAATGTTCTTTCGAAAAATGTGTTTTTCAAACTGAGAGAGAGAAGCAGCATATTTTCAAATTAGTGGCACGTTAATTTAATTTTGTGTGTGTGTCTTATTTGGAATTGTATGAAAAACATTGGGAATTGTACCGATGACGACAATTAGACAAACTGTGCGAGCTAATTTTTCCCAAAAAGCAAATCGCTCAAAAAAGAAAAAAAGAAAGAATTGTAAAACTCACCAAATTATGGCCGTACATTGCTGCCGGCAACACGTTGTACGATCGACGCCTGTGGCGGAAAATCATGCCGAGCATGGGCCCCATTCTTCTCCTATCGAATCCGAGCGGTTTGATTCTGTCAAGCCAAGTGCGTTCAAGCTGGCACCAATACGTGGCAGTTTCTTATTGTTGGCTCATTTGAAATTTGTTGTATAAACTGCCATGTCGTCCCACGTGTCAATGAAACTTATAAAATTGGGCCACGGCCTGTCGGGGTCAGTGCTCCTCCTCCGCCGAACTTCTAGGTAGTAGACCCCTACCCAGTTTTGGGGCCCAACTTAGACTATTATAACCCTTTTTTTTAAAAAATAAAGATAATAATAGTAAACTTCCCACCGTTGGTTGGAGCTACACGACCGTTAAGGAAACGGACATTTGATTTTAGCTTCCTGAACAAGTATTGCCTAATTGCAAGAGAGAAAAATATATTGGGAACTTCTGTTGCTTTTATTACTCGATACATTTACAGGAATACTTTCCTCCACAAACCAAACGGCCTGAAACGATTTGATTAATTTCCTCCACATAAAAGGAAAGTTCAAAAAAAAAAAGAAGCACATTTTTTTTTGCTAAAAAGTTCTGAATGAATTCCGTAGGGATGCTCGATTTAGAAGTTTTATTTTTAATAGATGTTTTACTCTAAGCATATATGTAACAGAAATTTATAAGAGAATCGTGCACCTCTTAGTTTTAAGGCGCTTTCTTTAATTCTTCTAATAACTAAGGAGATGACAAACCCTTTTACATATGTTAAAACAAAAATTAGACAACTGAATTCGTAAGTATGAGATTCTTTGTGAAGAACAATAATCGATAATAAAATAATAAGACTCTACAACATTATGACAATAAAGATATAAGAATTTTAACGGATCTTTAAGTCTGCAGCAAGCATGATATTTTTTTATCTTCTTGTCTCTTTTTTTGTTTTAGTTAGGACGAATTAGAAACGAAGAAACTTCGAAAAACTCTTGTTTATTCTCTTATTTCTAATTAAAAATAAGTGATACGATTGGATCCTGTGTGTGATAGGAACCTTCGTTGCAGTGAAGTAGTTTTCTTCACAAGGGATATTTGCTACTGCTTGGCACATGCAATTGAATAAAATATATTTACACACACTAGTTTGTTTCACTAGCGACTAACAATAATAACCGACAATATTAATATTAAAGGACATATGAATCTTTGGCCTCACGTTATTGTACTACTTTGCAGTTTAGTTATGATAATTACCTCATTGTCCATTGCACTTTCTTCAAATATGCAATATTAATTGTTAAAATGTTAGGATTTCATAAAATAAAAATTAAAGGTAAAGAGTGCCTAAGAGCTAAGGTTTTGTTATTGAATTTAAAATAGAGACTATGGAGCTAAGGAAACATCGTTGATTCTTCTAAAGCATGTGACTTTCGGCTAACATATGCTATAAATTAACAAACTAACATTTGATTTTTATATTTAACAAAAAAAATTAATACAGATGTTGTACAAATATTGATCCGCAGATGTGAGGCACTTAAAGGTACCCTTGAGTGGGAAAGGGTAGGGCTGCCATGATTGTCCCCCACAAAAAGAGGACGCACAGAAGATGGCAATGTGATCTACGTCTTGTCCACCCTTTAGGACCGTTCAATGACTGTGGTGGACTATGGGTCTATGTAATAGCAAATCTGAATAAGATTTGCCATCGGAGTTGAATTTTTGCATTTTTTTTAAAAGTCTTTTTCATCTATATAGTATACTCTTTAACTAAGATTTCTTATTTTTTGAATAACAAGGTTTGAATATCATACGTTAAATAGGAATACTCTTTTTTGTCAGACAAGAAATTGGTCCTTTATAAATATATATATATATATATATATATATTTAGGGTTAATTGGGAAGGATTCCTATCTATGTAGTCCTTTCATGAGCATGATTTCTAGCTTGTGGTAAAATTGGTAATGTATGGGGTAACAATTTTTTTGGTTGTTGTTGCTGCTTTTTTCTCCCCCAAATTCTTGTCAATTGTTTCTTAATTATATCTCATTGGCTAACTATATAATTTAATTGCTCTTATGTCACAAAGTAATAATAATTTCGTGTTCTTCAAAAATGGTGTTAAAAATGGAAAAATTACAAAGACATGGCTTGGAAAATAATTAAATGGTGTGTTCAGATAAAAATTAGGATCCGAATTTGAAGTAAATAGCATGTTCATAAGATTAATTTTAAGTAAATAGCAAGTTTTGCAGTAATAAATAACAAATTTATTAAATAAATTAAACTTATTTACCATAAATAAAAATAATTTACCAAGTAAATTTTATATTTGTTGTTATTTACCCCATTTAGCATAAAAATACTATTTACTTAAATCTCCCTAATAAAAAATTAAATGCATAACTAATAAAATTAATTTATACACTATTTTTTGGAATGAAAATAGGATGAATTTGAAAAGTAATATGTATTTCATTTCTAGTACAGAATTTGTTTCTAAATATTTGTCTAGAAATTTGTTGTTTCTAAATTTTTTTTTTCATTTCTAGTACTCTGGTTTTTATAATTTAGGAAATTAATAAGGTGTTTGAGAAATATAGTAGGTTTCAACCAATTTTTGGTTTAAAAAATATTATAATATATAAGAATTTTACACTATAACTTATTTTTTTTTGACATTATAGCATGTGAAAACTTTCTAGTGTAGCAATAAAATTTTTTTGTTGCAATTAGGATCGCTAAACATACTATAAATGATGTAATTTTTACCAAGACACGTATAGAAATGTTTAAATCAACAAAACATGGACAATAAGGGGTGGACATGAACTTTCCTGTTATATTGATAACGGTGAGGGGGGGTAGGGGTGCGGATCTCACGTGAGATGCACTCGTGCGGTGGCTGATTCGCGTGAGGAGTACGGGTAAAGAACAGAGTTCAGTGGAGGGTAGATGCGCGTGGCACGTGAGAGTGCGTGTATTATGTCACTGGGAGAGTTCCATACAGCTGTTTCCCGCGTAAAGATTTGCTTATCGAAGACTTAGGTAGCTGGGTCCCACCCTCCGTCTGATCCCTTTCTTCTGCTTTTTGTGTTTTTGTTGCTTTCCGACCTTTCTATTTTTCTTTGCCGTTTTTTCTGTTTTAACAATTTCAAAACGCATTGGCCGTGCCCATGCGAGCGTGTTCCCCACCCTCCCAATCCATATGTTGCCTTGCGCCTAAAACTGGCGTATTTTCTTTGAAGGTTTTTAAAAATTCGATTGGCCTACATATTTTGAATTGATGTTGATTTAAATCTATATGATTTAAACAACAGTTTTAAAATTGACATTTGAAAGTAAAAAAGTTTAAACAGAAATAAAACATTACAACAAAAAAAACGATACATCTGTTTTAACTTATCAATCATAACTATATACAGTATAAAATTTTCGACAATTATATTAAAAAATAAAAGATATTTACAATATAAAACTCTTAAATGTTACAATTTTTAAATTTAAAACGTATGTTTCAACTAATTCTCCAAACAGCCTATTAAAGTTTGGACTTTGTATAGCAGATAGGCTTAAAACCATACGAATTTTAAGAGATAATGTTCTCCAAAATTGGTTTGGTATGAGTTTAAACATTACTTCAAAGATCAAAACCATTTAAACAACTAAACATTCAAACGAGTCTTATCGGATCAAATCGCATGAAGCCTTATACCGAACGCACACACTGTTTTTCTTCTTGCGCTTGTAATTTGTATTCCACTGTGGCCTATGTAGGGGAAAGGACGACCCTGTTTGTTTCTACGTCGCTCTCTTATAATATTATTGGTTGTTTCTACTGGCATTCTCATAGAACAGGACTGATTTGGAGACGAGAGCGTCCACAAAGTGCGTGTGGTCTAAAAAGGGCCACCAGTGCCTTCATTTTTATTCTTCTTCCAAGTTAAGTATTTCGTAATTGGCTCTTTTATTGAGGCGAAAAAAAAGTATGCGGCAAAATAATTTGGTTTGTAAAGGAAAGAATTGCAACCTTATCACATTAATAATAACGATTATTAGGAGAGCTTTTGAGCGTTCACAATTGTTTTTCCAAAGTTTTATATAATTTTGCCTCCTTTTTTTTTTCCGACAGTTGTAACACAATTTCCTTAAGGATATGCCGTTTGTTCCTAATGCTAAATTGGTAATTACACCCTTAAAAAATAAATTGGTAATTACATTTGGTTTAAATGAAAATTAAAAAGGCTACGTTTTGTCTTTTTTTTTTTTTTTTTTTTGCTGGTTGTTTAATTGTTGCTTTAATGGAATTTATTCTCGCGGAAAGATAAAAACGTGAACACACACACAAGAATAAATAAATAAATAAATAAAGAAATCAAAACGTAAATTAAACGCATGTTCCACTTATGCGATTGGTAAAAAAAAGTAAGGTCAGTCAATGCTAGCAGGTATGAGCAAAAGACAACATAATGCGTGGTTTAAGATTATGCGATAAATATGCTTGATCCGTATCCATACGAGTGATGTTATTGATAAGCATTGGGATGCACCCGTGGACATACATGCAGAAGGTACCTTGGCAGTCAAGGTCAACCATTATTTAGAGATAGTAGAGTATTAATAAGAGAGTAAATCGTAAGAAATATGGACATGCAATCAATTCTTTTACTTTTAGACGGGGTGATTGTTTAGAATAATCTCTTGATACCATCCTAACCGATACAAATCACCAATTAGTTAGATAGATGATGGAGGATATTTCCCAACATTCCTTTGAGAACATTCTCATGTTTCGTGATTTTTAAATGAGTTACTCAATGTTAGGTCGAGGTTAAACCCCGAAACTTTAATTTAATTGAGGTTGAGCTTGAAGTAAAAACTTCACTTGAGATCAGTATTTGAATTGATGATTTAACAAGAAGTTGAGCATCAAACTTTTCGATCTCGATCTCTTGATTGGTTTTATGTTAACTATTAAATATATTGCGATGAACCTATCTCAATGGTATCTCTAGATTCAATTTTTATTTCTATTTTATAGTGGATTTTTGTAATTTGTTCTTTTATTGTCAAGAACAGGTGTCTTGCTTTTAATATCTATGGAGAAAAAACCCACAACAAGATGACTGATCAACTTTTATTTATTATATTATAATAATTTAACGGTTCTTTATAATAATATAACCCAAGGTGAAGCCTCGACTCCACAATAAACGTAACAGGCTAAGAGCACAATTAATATCGGAAATATCGGAATCTGCACAAAATAAAATCAAATGAGCAAACATAAAAACGGTTTCCTGTGCAAACTCTCCCAATTCAACATCAACAAAAGTAGTACATATTAAATACAAGATTACAGCAACAATAGAAAATAAAAAAAAATCAAGATACAATAATTGAAGCCAACAGTAGAGAGAATGGTATGATATAGAATGATAGAGGGAGGGGAAGGTGGGAAGATAGGTCTAGTGTAACTATAAAGACGGTGGAGTCGGTTTTGGCAGTTTCAGAGAAAAGGAGCGTGACCGACACGTGGAGGTGGAGAGTAGGCCGTTAAGGATTGGCACCCGAGTGTCGGGTGGGGCTGGGCTTTTACAGCCTGTGCTGACAGAATTCCAGTGCTGTTCGTCCCCCGATTCTGCCACTCTTTTTTGTCGTTTTTCGGCCCAGCTCAGCACTTCCGTGCGTCCTTTTCCCACTACCAAAATATTAAAAATATCCTCCCCACTCAATTGCCATCCAGCCTGGCTTTTGGTCAAAGTCGTCCGCTCCTATCCACTCTTTCCTGCCCTTTCCTTTACCCAACCCAACCGTACCTTCCTTTTTTTACGTTTTTTTTTTTGAAAGAAAAAAGTTCTTTTTCTTTCTTGGGTAGTTTCAAATTCGTTTAGCCCAGCCCGTATGCCATAACAAACGCCACGTTTGGTTTGAATTCAAGCTCCCCCCTCCCCCCAGTGTGCTTTTTTAACTTCTAAAACGGCTTGTTAATTAATCCGTTATTAATTAAAGTTTGCGACTTTTTCAAGCCGCCTACAAAGCTTTCCGATTAAGAAAAAAAAAAAAATGAAATATGAAACTTGAAAAATGATTTGCTTCTTCCTTTAAAAAAAAAAAATAATTTGCCTTTTCAAATAACAATGCTGTGCAGCACCGGGAAAGCTTTTTTTAATATTTATTTATTTATTTATTATTCTTTTTTTTCTTATGGTCAGTTGAATCATACATAGATAATCACTCATAAAATATTTGATAAATATAATTAGAATTAATTTTAAAATTTAAAGTATTATAATATGTGAGAATTTTATACTACTTGATAACCATAAAATTAGTTTTACTCAGGCTTACTAAATACCTATAAATTGGGATGAATTTGGGTACGTCCGATTGGGTAAGAAAGGCCCCGCTTGACGATGACCGCGCACAGTTGGAACGGTGAACTAATCCTTATTCATTTATTCATAAAATAATATTTTACCATTTTCAAAGGTAAAATTGGTTAAGGGAGAGGGAGTGATGGCTTATTTATTTGTTTTATTTTATATTTAATGGTAAAATAAATATTATATTGAAAAATTGTATCAAACAAAACAGTTTTAATTTTTAACGTGGCAAATGATACATTTTAAAAATATTAAAATAAAGAGTATTTTTAAAATCTTGCATAAACACTTAAATTTTTAATTTAACTTCCTCTTTTTTTTTTTTTTATAGTTTTTTTTATTATTATCTCATTATTATTTCATATTTTTTAAACTTAATTATATTAAAATAAATTTTATTTTAATTTATATAAATTATTTATTAAACATGGTTACATTTTACTATATTTATTTTTATGCGAGTGGCTAATTCCCACGTCCTCCCTGAATAACAATCTATACGTGTAAGTTAGAAAAGAAGGCGCCAAGCGAAACAACGCGTGTCAGTTTGACAGCTGCATTGCTAGTAACTGCCTTGCCCAGAAGAATCCACCTTAACGGCTATGACCGGTTACGCCAACCGGCTCAACCGGTAACCCCTTCTCTTTCCCCATATTTATACCTTCCTCCACTCCTGTAACATCTCCTGTCTCTCAGATCAAAGGTGAGGCTCCGCCTCCACCACCACTTCTACTAATATAAACCTCTTTTCCTGTACAAAAAATATTTCCAAAAACCACACTAAAATTACTTTTTTTATTATCTTTTGTTTTTATTCTGCCTTCTTCTTTTGGGAATTATAGTTTTGTTTTTGGAGATGGATTCGAATTCGACGAAGAAAAACTTGGATCGGATAAAGGGTCCGTGGAGCCCAGAAGAGGACGAGGCGTTACGGAGGCTGGTCCAGAACTACGGCCCAAGGAACTGGTCTCTGATCAGCAAGTCGATTCCCGGCCGATCCGGCAAGTCCTGCCGTCTGCGGTGGTGCAACCAGCTCTCGCCGGAGGTTGAGCACCGCCCTTTCACCCCCGAAGAGGACGACACCATCATCAGGGCCCACGCGACGCTTGGCAACAAGTGGGCCACTATTGCTCGCCTCCTCAACGGCCGGACCGACAACGCCATCAAGAACCACTGGAACTCCACGCTCAAGAGGAAATGCTCGTCGCTATCGGAGGACTTCATCGGCGAGCCTTACGACCGCCCGCCTCTCAAGAGATCCGCTAGCCTCGGAGCCGGTAACCCCGGTAGCCCGTCTGGATCCGACTTGAGCGATTCGAGCTTGCCCGGCGCCATTCCCCTCTCGCAAGTGTTCAGACCGGTTCCGCGAACCGGACCGGTCTTTCCAACGACTCAACAGCAGGTCGACACTTCGTCTTCCGCCGCCCCGGCCGATCCACCGACATCGCTCAGTCTGTCTCTTCCGTCATCGGACTCCTTGGAAGTATCGAATCGCAATCGGAATATTGCGGTTCCACAGGCTGTGGGAGTACCGGTGCCGGCGATACCGGAGGCGTTGATGTTGAGAGCAGAAGCCGGTTTTGTGGGGAGTCAGGGGAATCAGAGCGGTCAGTTTGGGTACGAGAAGCCGTTCTTCAGTGCAGAGTTTCTGGCTGTGATGCAAGAGATGATCAGAAAGGAAGTGAGGAACTACATGTCTGGGATTGAGCAGAATGGTCTTTATTTGCACACTGAAGCTGTTAGGAACGCCGTGATTAAGCGCATCGGGGTTAGCAAGATCGAGTAGCTTAAACTCAGAAAAACAAAAAAAAAAAGAAAAAAGAAAAATAATAGGTGCCATTTGTGATCGCCATGGTCAAATTGCAGAGCAATGAGCTCGGCCAATGCAGGAGCTGATCTTTGTTTGTTAAAAATCTTGTTTTTTTTTAATTTCTTTTTTCCTTTTTAAATATAAATAGCAATGGAAATAATTTTGGGTAGTGTACAGAGGGAAAATTGGGAGAGGAGGAAAGGGAAACAAAAAAGAAAAGAAAAGAGGGATATTTGGGTGGTGGATGGAAATCTGAGAAACAATTTCCTTTTCAAATGTTTAGAACAAAATGGAAAAAGAAAAAAAAAAGGAATTTTACTATTCAAAGCCCAAACGATGTGTTATTTATTGGAAATTATTTTCCTTAAATCAAACATCTTGAGCAAAAACATAAAGGAAAAAAAAAAAAAAAACAAAAGAAAGAAGAATTTTTTTAAGTCCCTTATTGGGCTTGAAAACCACCATCGGACAAGCTGATGTCTCAAGTTGGTTGCTAATGACGGACAGAAAGGCTGCAACTGTTTTTGTTCTTATTGGTCTCCGATTGAAAGCAATAATTTTAGATCTTGTTTCGTTGCGTAGCTTATTGGAGAAGCGTTTAAATGAGAGCCGTTGAATTTGGGGCGTGATTCACGAACTAGCACTTAAAAACTTTTCCGTTATTATCTAACGTCTATTGTATTCTTTAAATTTTATGTTTTGATGCTAATAATTTCGAGTTGGTTATCAACTGTTGAATAACATACTTAGACTGGGACAATCAAACGAACCAAAATGTAGCTAAAGTTGGA
The DNA here is from genome assembly GCA_946598075.1 of Artocarpus hirsutus. Lineage (NCBI taxonomy): Eukaryota > Viridiplantae > Streptophyta > Magnoliopsida > Rosales > Moraceae > Artocarpus > Artocarpus hirsutus. Next base: position 14,120 of record CAMOHE010049624.1, on the reverse strand, counting down.
TATAATATTTTTATATGGTTAAAGAGATAGGATTTTATAAATATCTAGTGTAATGAGGAAGTTTGTTCATTTGGAAAACTAGAATTAGTGGCTTAATGTCGGTAGACGTCCCGTCATTACCAAAGCAAAATGATATACAAAACTATTTCGGTTATGTGCTGTCGGTATGGGTTAATCATACACCTAGAATAATTAATATAAACCAATCAAGTTTCTCTCCTCAAACTGTGCCGAAATTTGGAACGTTTTTTTTGGCTGAATATTATAGAATGTGAAACTGTTATATTGGAAACTATAAAATACGAAAATTTACATTATAACAACTAAAAGTAAAAGTGTTGGTTAATTTAATTTTTGTTAATCAAAAGTGTTGGTTAATTTGATTTTTGTGGTTCTCAATTTCTACTTTTTTTTGTGAACATAAAAGAGAGTGTTTTATTTATAAAGATTTTTCTAAAATTCTTTTGAAAGAGTATTTTGATCAAAATTAACCGGCGCATGTTGATGTGGCGGTTAAACCATATTTGTGCTTTGTTATGAGTGGCGATATGATCTGCGACTCGGTGGGTGTCCTCCATGCCATGTCGGTCTTCAATTCGTGGTATATTTTGAGTGCCTACTGCTCTATTATTGGCTTCGAGGGAAGGTTTGTGTTTTGCTCTCGATTAAGGCTATAAACAGCGCCTGTAAGAAATAATTTATCTGTGACCAATCCATCATTTTTTTTTGCTCTTAATCTTTAGTGGAGATAGCAATCGCTCACGGGTTTAGTAAAGTTGCCCTTAGTGTCATTTTTTTTAACAATATTGTTATATATTTGAGGACTTTTCAGTTCGTATTGTTTCTCTTGTTCTGGTTGATTATTAATAAGGATTTATGCGTGTTTTGTTTCACTTAAAAAAAGGAAAAAAAAGAAAGCATAGCTTTCCTCGAGAGAATTGAGCTTTACTCAAGAAAGCTCACATGCAATTGTGCATGTATTCGTTAAGGGTTAATTTCACTATTAGACCCAAAAATAGTATTAGTTTCTATCTGTTGTTTCTGAATTCTTGATTTATCAGTAATACTACCCTAACATTTTCAAATGTTTCGTTTATAGCCCTTCTTTGCCATTTGCCTTGCTCGTGTGGGGTTGTTAGCACAAAAAGTGAAGGCAATGCCCAAGCTAAACACATTTATTTGCGCACTCATTTCCGGGGAAAATCCTTAACCATATATACCTCCATTCTCCATGAAAGTTGGGGAGACTCTAACATTTTGTGATTGGAAAAGCTATACCCACAAGCGAAGCACAAAACCACAAATGCAAACTTCAAAGAGCGACTCTCTACTTGAATTGGATCCGGATCGGTTTAGGCTTTTAATTGGCAAAATTTCGTCAACTGCCTCAATCCGATTCCATTTATAAATATATATCGCAGTTCAGGTAAGTGAGATGCATGTATTTAGTGGTAATTGGATTTTTGTAATTTAAGTTATAAATAAGAGAATTAATGGAAGAAAAATTTTATTTAGATATTCAAAAAAAAAAAAAAGCTTGCACAAATAATGAAAGTTACGCATTTCTTTTATTTTAACTTTCAATATTAATATCAACTTTTTGGGTCTAACTACCTTAAGATTTAGGATATATACAGTTTTAGTCCTTTAAACCAATAGAGATAATAATAGACAAATAGAGTAAGGAAAAAAAGTAAACATAGGCTATGGTAAAATATAAAAAAAAGTAAAAAGGAAAAAAAAAAAGGAAAAAAGTAAAGCACTAAAAAAGAAGAAAAGAGAAAATAAGGTAAAATATACAAAAACTAGAAAGGTAAAAAAAAAAGGAAAATATTGTTTGAAAGAGATCACGATGGACAATAACGTTTAAGCAAAAGAAAAAAAGTAAAGGACCAAAATGGTAGAGTTAAACAAAAAGAAAGATTCAAATACGAAACTATGATGCAGTTATAGGCATAGCCTAGTGGTAAATTTACCCCCGACTCCACTAAATAATAAAGAGTTCAATTTCTCTTACCTTTTAGTTAAAAAAAAAAGTATGAGATAATGATAAACAAATGAAGCCTTGATAAAAAAAAAAAAAAATGAAAACAAAGAAAGCTAAAAACCAAAAAATAAAAATAAAAATAGAGCACTAAAAATATAAACAAAAAAGGAGGGGGAATTAAAAAAAAAAGAAGACAAGCAAAAAAAAGGATAAAAATGCTTCAAAAAAAGCAAGAAAATAAAAGAAAAGGTAATAAAGGAAAAAAAGAAAAGAAAAAAAACCAAAATTGTAAAAATAAAAAATAAAAAGCAAAAACCCAAAATGTGTCGGTTTGGGAATGAAACATAAATAAAGCATCAAACTGATGCACTCTTTCATTGTAGCTTAATGATTAAGAATTTAAAGTAGAAGAACAAAGGTAAAAGAGTTAAAAAAATAAAAAGAAGCACAAAAAATTAAAACGGCAAAAGGCAAAGAGAGAGAGACAAAAAAAAAAAAAGCAGCAGTTACGTATAGAACCACAAAAGAGGAACAATGCAAGTTATGCGCTCTTTTTATATGGTTAAAAATATATTTGTTATTTCACTTACAAAAAAAAAATTAAAAATACATTTTTTTTTCTTTTTATCCTCGTTGGTGAAAAAATAGTTCATATACAACGCACTAAATCAAATATCAATTTGAAGAAAAATATCCTAAACTTTACCTGCCATTCTCCAAATCGATTTATGCAAGATTCATACAATGCTTTACTTCCATTGTAATTTTAGGTGTTTTTGGTTTACTTATCCATTTTACTAAATTTACAAACTAAATGGTTTCACTTGAGTTAGATTCTTAAATTACAAGTTAAATTATAGAGATATAATCCAGTCAAATCCAAATCCAATAAGATTTGATTGGATTGAATTTTGCACATAATAATTGGATTGGATTTGATCTCATATCATCTTATTGGATTAATTGGATGCTCTTGTCTAATTTGAATGTTGGCGGCGGGCCTTAGATCACATTAAAAGTGAACAAAAACTCTTCAAAAGTAGTTCTCAAGTTAATTAACTCTAAAACTCAACGAAATTCTACTCAAAGCTTTTTTTTCCCCCCTCCTCGGCTTACTTTAAAAATTCATCTTTCCCCTCAAAAATAAATAAATAAATGAATCTTCGACACTAAGCCTGGCCTCATGTTAAGGTTTTAAGAAGGAAGAAAGATATCTTTCGTAATCTAATGCACGAACTGAACAAGACATCGAAGGGCGCTCCCCCAACCTGGATTATTTTTCGGAATATTTTTTTGGTCAAGACATAGAGAAATAAGACAATTATAGAATCTGAGAGGCAATCACGAAGGAAAATTAATCCAACAACAATAAAGCGATGCACAAGAAACAAACAAACATGTTGGAAAAAAAGAAAAAGAAAAAAAGAGGGGTAAAACTTGAAAGGCTGTAAAGGCCCAACAACTAAAGAGGCTCAAGAATACAAGCCCAATTGATTTTTCTACCCATGAAAAACCATTATCTTGCTTCATGTGCTGACAACTCTGCCCAAACAACCTAACTTGGGCACAATACCATACTTTTTTTGTTTTTTGGGGAGGGGTGCAGTAGCGAGATGCGAGATTTTTAAAACTTTTTGAAATAAATATCAGGTTTAAAAATATTTATAGTAAATATGAGATTTACAATATAAGCAACTTGTTTACTATGAAAATAAAAATATTTATATTATAAAAAATAGGTAAATATATTATTTGCATCATAAATCCATTTATTATATTATGTAAATAATAATTATTTACACTCTAAATAAAATGATAAATAAATTATTTACACCATAAATTTGGCATTTATTACAAATAGTTTCAAAACTTGAGATTTAGTACAATTAGCCTATTTCCTACGATTCCCTTTTTTTGTCCCAAGAGATTATGGACAATACTATACGTATCATGTTTGATGTATTAAACAGGAAAAAAGATTGGGCAATATTCTCTCCACTTCACGCAAATAAAAATGATCCAACATCTATTTTTCTTGTCTATCACCTACGTCCTTTTTTGATGTCCCTCCAATAATATTATGCTATATTAATTAGGATATTTTAAGCAACATGACATTTTAATTAATGCAGCATAATACTATAATTGTCATGGCATTTTGACTGATGTGGCTTGATTAAAAGGACACGAATTTATAGGGTTTCACATTGACAAGGGATTCTTGTGGTGGCTTTTGAAGGCATTGCATTGACTGGAGGGAAGTGAAGTGTTATATGCTTCGACAATTCACCGCAACAAAAGTTTCTATTGACGTGAGTAAGGTTTTGAATAGTTTGCATTTGTGGTTTGGTGGTTTGTTCGTAGCGGAACTATATTTAATTTGTTGTTCTAGTTTTTCAATCCAACCCAACGGGAATTGGACATCTAACTAACATTATAATATTGATTTGGATTATATCGGCAGTTTTCCAATTACACTGAATATAATTTGCTTACCCCTTATCTAAATTAGATGTTTGAACGAAAAATCTTGTCCGGATAAATCATAGATATTCCAAGTATAAAAGCTGCTTAGTTTGTTTTAGTTTACGTAAACTTCAAGTCCTAAAGCAAAAGAAAGACTCATCATGCTAATAAGAAGTCAAAGTCTTATTGACTAGTCTGTGATTTTTTCGACTCTCAGTTTCCTTTAGGTATGGCCATGAGGGCGTCGTACGTGATCTTAATTGGTACTCAACTATGATAAACGATCATGTCATTGTCCACAACTCCGGCACGGGCGAAGAGACGTTACTATATCTTTACAAACTTGGTAGCGAAAGAATGCTTTTGTTTCTTAGAGATAATTTTTGCGTAAACCAAATAATCACATGTTGATCAGCGACACATATGACGCATGGAGGACCAGCTTTAAGTGCTAATTTTTCACAATTTATCTTTTTTCTTCGTTAGTATGTTCGGTATGTAATTACATACCAATGAAGAAAAAAGATAAATTGTCTATTCGGGGTATTTTTCGCATTGAATTCGGTTGGACTTTTTAAAACACCAGAATACAACATATGAATTTGGGTTGTGTGTAAAGAATTTTCTTCTATGGTGAACTTTTGTCAGATTTTTCCTATATCGATACCTTATTGGACGCGTTTTGTACCTGACTATTACTAGATCTGACATCACTTATGCTGTCCACAAGTTAAGTCAGATTCTTGCATAGCCCCCTGTTCAGCACCTCTTGAGGTACTTGAACGCACATCTTGGATAGGGACTCTTTCTCTCAACTTCCTCTTCCATTCAGCTGAAAACATTTTCAGATGCTAACTGGGCTCATATCCAAACTCTAGAAAGTCCACCATGGGGTTTTGTGTCTCAGTGATTCTCTAGTCTCTTGGAAGGCAAAGAAACAGTCCATGGTATCCTGATCCTCTGTTGAAGCAGAATATCGTGCCTTGGTTGCAGCAACCAGTGAGCTTGTTTGGCTGCAATAGCTACTGCAGGATTTTTGTTCTTCTCATTGTTTGCCAGCTCTTCTTTTCTGTGATAATTAGGCAGCAACTCATATTGCTTCTAACTTCATGTTTCACAAATGCACCAAACACATTGAGATTGATTGCTATTTTATTCGAGATAAAGTCACTGCAGGTTTTATAAAGTTACTTCCTGTTCGATCTCAAAATCAACTTGCAGATGTGTTCATCAAAGCTTTGCTTGTTTCATCATTGTTTCCTTTACTCTCCAAGATGGCTGTAAGGGACGTTTTAAGTCCATCTTGAGGGTGAGTTTGATAATAACTAATATTCTACTTAGTTAGTTCGTTGGTTGGTTATATGTGAACTATACAAAATTAGTTTCAATTAGTTTTCCACTTGTAATCAATTAGTTTTTTTGTTTTGTAAATTAATTGTTGCTTCATTTATTTCTTAATGTATTGGATATATAGGTGTTAAGACCCCTCACGGACCGTTACAATTAAACTTATCTTTCTTATCTTTCTATTTTATTAAAGTGCGAAAAATAATACTCTGAAATAATATTCGTAATTTGTCAGAAATGATTTTTGAAACTTCGATAAATGTTAGGAAATTTTTTTAATTTTATCTTAACAAAAATAATTTTAATAATTGATATAAGTCTAAAATCTATATTGAGAAATAAATATAAGTTCCAAAATAATCCTCCAATCAAAATCACCATCAAAGAAAATCTTAAAATTTATTTAAAATAAATATATTTTCATTTCAGGATTGTTCTTCCAGTTTTCCTATCGCACATCGACCCGCATCCGCTCCAAGCTTCTCCATTCTTACATTTTTCCTTTTCCCTTAACTATAACATAAATTAACTTATATAAGCATGTCAAATATTACAAATAATGAACTATAAAAATTACTCATAACTTAATAATAGAAATGAAAAAAATTAGCTACAGAAAAATGGTTGAAGCACGAAGATCGCTGTCCTTAAAACCAATTATGCTCTGCTCTGGATAATAAATCCCTTGCAATGGAATGGTGGCAGCCGATCTTCAGGAATCGACAATCGAGGTATCGCTGCTAAGGGTGAACTCCCAACTAGCAGGTCGTTGCAAACTTACTTAAGCACATAGCTAGAGCGTTTTTTGGAATAAAAGAACTTCTAAAAAAAGCTCATGAATAAGAGCAGAACAAGAAGTACTTGTTACGCAAAAAATGAGTAGTATGCTAGTTATTTATACTACTCTTGTGAGAATCTAACTAAATTGAGCAATTACTCTAATAATTGAAAATTAGATCGTTTGTAAACAATAACCCGTAATCATGATGGTTTGATGTTAGAATTATAGCCCACATAATTAATTAAAGGCCTATAAAATTTAATAGATTTAGTTATTTATTTATTTAGTTTAATAATTATTTAAATGCTAAAATTCTATTGGCTATGAGAGGTTGCAACTCTTATTAAAAAATATGTCTATATCTGAAGAGATATGTGCTTTGATGGAAAGGCACCTATTGATGGTCTATAAATAAGAGTCTAGTCCTCTCTCCACTCAATCAATTTAAATTCTTTCTCTCCAGCAAAAAAATACGTTAAAAGTAAAAACTGTGGGTTTAGAGAGAGAGAAATTAAGTTTTTCTTCTTTTACAAGCTTTCTGTTCAAGAGCTCTCTACAAATCAAAGATATGAATCATGGTACGCTTTAAATCTTCTTCTGTGAAAATTATTGAGTTATAAGATTTCAAGAAATTACAGAAATTAAAGTTCTATCATTTGAAAGAGTAAAAACAATGTAGAAGCCCTAACTTTGATATTATATACATTCAGCAATATACGTTATACATATAAATGTTTTTTTTTAAAAAAAAACTTCAAGCGTATATGGAGAAAACTTGCTATGCCAACTGGTAATGTTTATAATATGTATAATTGGTTTACAAAGTAAATAAAGAAACGTTGAAAATTAATGAAAAAAAAAGTTTCCAACGTTCAAAACCCAATTTTTGGGTATTACTAAAATATATTCTTAACATTTACTTCATAAAACGGACTTCACACTACGTATATGGTATTTGGCATGGAAAGTGAAAGGAGAATAATCCACTAAAGTAATCAGAAAAGGAAAAGACAATAATGGACTGACAATAAAAAAGTGACAGAGAGATATTTCATAGGTGTTGTAAAGCAGATAGATATTAAACTCAATACCTTATCAGTTTCTAACTCTGTTAATAATCTACGGTAAATAATTAAGGTGTCACTTTTTTATTCGTCGGAGAGGAAAGGGACAGGAAATGGAGACGAAGGATTTGGCTTCGGAAAAGGAAAAGTAAGTTGTTTGTGTTGATCTTGTAATATGATCATATTATACACAATCACATGAGATCCAGACAAAAGTGACATATCATCTTGCCTTGACTTCTACTTTGTTCTTGGAAACAAATTAAGAAACTTGTGACACATAAACTCTCACGGAATTCTATCTTCTCTTCTTTCTTCTGCCTTTCCTTTCAAGCACCTCTCTTATAGTCCTATTTCGGGAATTCTTTGATTGTTCAACTATAAGAAGCGTTTTGGACTAGTTGAGTGCTTCATCAATAATACTTAGCTAAACATTCTGAAAATTCTCATGGCTTTCCACATTCTCTTCCTTTTTCTGCCTTTGTTATTTCAAGCGCCTTTTTCCTCATCTACAAATACCCTATTACAAGGCTCGTCCCTATCTGTTGAAAGAGCAACAAGCGATGTTCTGGTTTCACCTAACGGCGTTTTCTCCGCAGGATTTATTCCCGTCGGAGAAAAAGCATTCTGCTTCGCTATATGGTTCGCGATATTCTCTGATCCGACCATAGTTTGGATGGCAAACCGAGACCAACCAGTCAGCGGAAGAGGCTCGAAGCTTTCGCTTACCAAACATGGCAACCTCGTACTTCTCGATGCAGGAAGAGTTGCCCTTTGGAGCACAGGAACAAGCAATACGTCCGCTGTCATATTACAGCTCGAGGACACCGGAAACCTTGTTCTCCGTACTTCAGAATTGAAACTCTGGGAAAGCTTTAAATCTCCCACGGATACACTTCTTCCTCAGCAAATGCTAACCATGGACACTAAACTTGTCTCTTCAAAAAGCCAGACCAACTATTTCTCTGGTTACTACAAGCTATTTTGGAACGACGACAACGTCATCCGCATGCTTTTTCAAGGTCCGGATCGGCAAATATCAAGCGTCTATTGGCCTCATCCATGGCAAGGGCCTTTCGAAACTGAAAGATCAACATACAACAACAGCAAAATCGCGGTGCTAAATTCGACCGGAGTCTTCTCATCATCAGACAATCTCTTTTTCTTAGCCGCGGATTATGGCGAGAAGCATTACCGAAGATTAACCTTGGATCCGGATGGAAATCTTCGACTGTACAGTTTTGACATGAAGACTGGTACGTGGGTTGTTACTTGGCAAGCCTTCTCCCAACCATGCATGATTCATGGCATATGTGGGCCCAATAGTTTTTGCACTTACCATCACAGTTTGGGTCGGAGATGCTCTTGCGTGCAAGGATTTAAGATGACTAATTATTCGGATTGGTTCTATGGGTGCGAACCGGAGGTGAAATGGAACAATAGTCAAGAGAATGATGGCTTTGTCCGCGTTGCCAATGCCGAGTTCTATGGCTATGACATGGACTTCAAATCGAATCATACGTTAAAGGCATGTGAAGAGGTTTGCTTAAAGTTGTCCGAATGCAAAGGTTTCCAATACAAATTTGCCATTCAGGACCACTCTGTTTACAACTGTTATCCCAAGGCTCAACTGCTAAACGGACACCACACAACAAGTTTCTTGGGAGACGTTTACATTAGAGTGCCCAAAGCTAACATTTCCTTTTATGAGAAGGCCAATAAAGAAATGGAGTTAGATTGCACTCCCAAGTCCATGGTGTTAACGAGAAAGTATAAGAAGCCCCATGAAAACTCAACCTTGAAGGGTTTGCTTTGGGTTTCCGTGGGACTGGCTGGTGTGGAGTTTGTCTTTGTCACGATGGTGTTATGTTTCTTGTATTTTACAAGATTTCAAAGGGACAAAAAGCCCCAAGGGTACAAGCTCGCCGCAACTAGATTTCAAGAATTTACATATGCGGAGCTGCGAAAAGCGACAAGGGGATTCCGTGAAGAAATTGGAAGCGGCGCAGGAGGTGTTGTTTTCAAAGGCGTGTTGTCGGATGGTCGAGTTGCAGCAATCAAACGACTGAGAGAAGCTCACCAAGGAGAAGCTGAATTTTTAGCTGAAATCAGCTCCATGCGAAGACTAAACCACATGAACTTGATAGAGTTGTGGGGATATTGTGCCGAGGGGAAGCACAGGCTTTTGGTGTACGGGTACATGGAACATGGATCTTTAGCTGACAACCTTAGTTCTAATGCTCTTGATTGGGAAAAAAGGTTTTCCATTGCAATGGGCACGTCAAAAGGCTTAGCTTATTTGCACGAGGAATGCTTGGAATGGATTTTGCACTGCGATGTGAAGCCTCAAAACATACTCTTGGACTCGGATTACCAAGCAAAAGTGGCAGATTTCGGGCTGTCCAAGCTACTGAATAGAGGCGAGGCTCATAATTCAAGCTTCTCGAGGATTCGAGGGACGAGAGGTTACATGGCGCCTGAGTGGGTTTATAATCTTCCTATAACATCTAAAGTGGATGTTTATAGCTATGGAGTTGTTGTGTTGGAGCTGGTCACGGGAAGGAAACCGACAGGCGTACAAATCGAAACTGACGACGGCGGGACGAGGGAGCACGGGAGGCTGGTGACGTGGGTGAGGGAGAAGATTAATGGAGCTTCTACCAGGGAAGCTTCGATTGAAGAAATTGCAGATCCCATTATGGAAGGGAATTTTGAGAGGGAGAAGTTGGAACTTCTGGTTAAAGTGGCTTTGCAATGTGTGGAGGAAGACAAGGAAGCTAGGCCAACCATGAGGCAGGTCGTGGAGATGCTTCAGTGCCATGAAGATGAACGTGCCATCATGTTCAGTTAGTTCCGAACCGCATGTTATGAACAACGCCAGCGGGGAAAGTGAATGGTAATAAAACTTCATGCTTTTGTTTAATTATTGCCTTCTTTATTATAATATATATGTTATCATGTTGGTGATGTTGTAAACTTTTCCCCTCCTTGTAACTTATATTTTGTGGCAATAAAAACATTACCCCTTGTATATTAAAATGTGACAAATTTATATTTTTTAAATTACTAACCGACTCTCAATCTACACATTTTTTCGGTGAATAGATTATTTTGATCATTAAAAGACCAAAGTATCTTCAAAGAGGAAAAAGAGAAATTCAAAAAGAACAAAATAAAAATAAAATCAGAGACCTCTTGGTTTATCAAATCAGACAAAAGCAGAGAGAAAAAGTGAGGGTCTTAAATTATACCCTACCATCTCTTTGGAAGTATGGTTGTGAACCGACTGACGTTTAACGCAAAGGACCTTGGTAGATTATGCTTTTTGTGATGGTGAGTTTGCTTTTTGTTATAGGCTGAACAAAAAAGATAATTATTTAGAAGAATGATCAAAACGCCTATGATGTTGTTGACATTTTCACGATAATATTTATATTTTGCAGTCTCAATATAAATATAAGGAGAATGATTTCTATCACGAAATGTCTATAATATCTATAAATATCTACAATATTAATAAATGTTTATGAATATTCAGGATTTTTTCAAAAATGTCCAACAAGACCCGAAAAATGTTTTTTGTTGCACAAATATCAATTTTGCAGGATTTTTTTTAATTATTTTCAATAAAACATGACTAATATTTTCAACCCAAAATGAATAAAAAATATTTATTAGGACTTATTTAGTCTTCAAATAATTTTTTATTTTTTTAATAAATAATTTACATGCAAAAATTAAGATTTTAGTAATGGCAAAACAACTTATAATTAGAATATATTATATGACTTAAAAGAGTCAAACTTATGAGAATTCTTTTGCTTTGAGTTTTACCTCCATGAGCTTAGGAACTAACCAAAATTCATATAGTTATAGTTATAGTATTCTTTATAGTTTTTAATGAGGTCTAGTTCAACATTAACTTGTGTATTCCCCACCTTAAATTAATGTTAAAATGTCATTGCAAATACATGAAAACTACTCGTCAAGTTGCAAAAACCAATAATATCCAATTTATGGATTGATAGTAAGAAGATATGAAGAAACATATCTCTATAGTATATTAATAAATACCTCTAGAACTATTTAAGGGTAGTGTCTTGACAAATGTATTATTTAAATCAAGATCGGCACATACCTATATAATGTTTTTCAATCTGTTGGAAACTTTTTTGTATTAAAGACACTAAATGAAGTTTACATGTGCTTTATTATGTTTGATGGTAATTCTTTTTTATGTACTCTATTGTATTAGTGTACATACATATTTTGTAAAATCATAATTAGTTGAAAATTATGATGGTTTCATTTTATATGATGAGATAGAACTCTCATATAATTAGACCAAAAATGTATTATTTATATTATTAAATTAGTTCAAATTAAATAATAATGCTTATTTTGACATTTTAAAAAACTTAAAGAATTTTTCCTGAATATCCACACATCAACAATTTCATCCTTTCTTTAAGAAAGAAAGATTGTTTTTTAAGGTTTGAGATTGTTACTTACGGTGTAATAGAGTAAATCCATGAGATTTCCCAGTTACTTCTTTCTTGGACTTTTTTGGGTTAAAGAACGTTGGGTGTTTGGGGTGGCTTCGGCGAAACTCGGGGGGCGGGGAGTCGGACGACAGAGAAGTTGGGGCACATATTTTGTATCCGCGGTCTCATCATAACTTTATCATTGACTTATGTTGAGCATTCAATCTGACCAAAAATATGTTACCATGAGCCTTTTTTTCCCTTAATATGTTACAGAATGGTGGAAAAGAATACTGTTGGAGGATGTCCTATGTAGACAATAGCTCCTGGGTTTTTACTGTTGGGAACTTTGATTTCTATTTTGTTTTTTTTTTCTTTTTCTAATTTCTAAAATTTTTTTAGTTTTTTTATACTTTTGATTTTTGTTTTATCTAAGGATTTTTTACCTAAAGAGGGTATAAATGTGTCCCACTTCAAAATATAAAGTATAATTTTTAGATAATCGGAAATATATAGGGTATAAAAAATGATTTTTTTTAATGAATAGTATGAGAATACTACTTTTTTTAATAGAAATTGTAACAATACTTGTAACACCTCAAAGTTGATTAAATGATATTAGAGTGTAAAATGGTGAATTAGTGTGCCATGATGAGTGTTTTGAACTTATTTTATTATTTTGTGAAAATTAAGAAACTTTGTGTTAATTTACTCTTTTAATGATTTTTAATTATTTTTAATTATTTTTAATTGTTAATTTAATTTTCTATGAAGCAATTTGATTTTGAAAACAGTGTATTGTTGCACACAGTTTTGTACAACTGCTTATTCTTTTTCCTCTATTTATTTTCTCTCTCTCTCTTCCTCTCATTTTCACTCTCACTTTTTCTCTCCTCTCCCGCTCGTCTCTCTCTCGGTTCTCTCTTCCCCTCTCATTTTCTCTCTCTAAATTTTGAAATAAAATTCGTTTTCAAGCTTCGGGATTGTGGATTGAAGGCTCGGGAACGCGATTGAGCAATCACAAACTCGATTCAAGCTTCGATTTAAGGTTAGTTTTCAAAATTTCTAAACTTTTTTACTTTCTTAAATTTTCTTGCATTTTGAAATTTAAGAGTTTTTAAGTCTAGAAAAGCTTTGATCTAGCTTAGAGTAACTTAGATTAACTAGGATTGAAACTTTATTTCATCAAAAACGGATTGGAATCGAGATTTTTCATTTTTTCTCTATTTTCTTTATTTTTGGATTTTTGTGAAAATGTTATTTAAAACTTGTTTTAAACCATTAAAAAGTGTTCCATTATGATTTCCTATAGTTTATGATGATTATCCATGCCTGGGAATTGAGGAAACATGTTAGATTTGAAGATTTGAAATTCGAAATGCCGAGACCCGTGCGTGGAAAATTCTGGAATTTTTCCAGATCAGCAGGCCGAACTTCGTGTTCGGTAGGCCGGATTCAAAGGATCGGCAGGCCGGATTCATCCGACCGGCAGGCCGAATCTGGAGATGTTCGGCTGACCGGACCTGTTCTTCTGGCAGGCCGAACCAGGGAAACCGGTAGGCCGACCGAGCAAGGAAAGATTTTGTGATTTTCACCCGTTTTAACTGTTTTGAATCCTGATTTAAATTTCAACTTTATATAATGATTTTATAAACCTAAATGGCACACTAGAACACCATGAGATGATTTAGTATCATAGGATACCTCGGGTTAGATACTAATGGACTAAGTTACTATGCATTTAGGATTGTGCGTGGATCCGCGGAGCTAACGTATAGCGGACCGGGATTACGGTGTGGGACACTGACACGAGTATTGAGGTAGGACTTCTACCCCTCTTCTTTGGTAGCCTTATTTCCAAAATGATTTAAGCCAAAATGAATTTTTATCAAATGTTTTCAATGATAGATTGGGAAATGATTCTATTTAAGTATCTTTACAAGCAGTTGATTGAGAAATGTTTATAATGAACCCCATAATGAATATAAATG
>CAMOHE010049623.1:0-65962 GCA_946598075.1 Artocarpus hirsutus | reverse complement strand
TTTTTTTTTTTTTTTTTTTTGCATCAGAAAATTGGTTTTTTGAACATCAAAACGGTTCCAGTTTTTTTTGTTTTTACCACAGTTAGATTCTTCTTTACGATACAGTTCTTTTTCTCTTTTCTGTGAAAAAAATTGGGGCAATTTCGATACTAAAAAAAAAACCTTTTTTTAATGCAAAAAAAAAAAAAAATCATTCACTTAATTTCAAATTTTCTTTAACTTTTTTTATCAAAATTTCCCATGGAATACCACTGACAGTTTAATTTTTATTTATTTTTCGCAGGGATACAAGGACCAAAAGGCTGCGGAATTTTATAGGTTACAGAATTGGGAGAGGTAAAGGAAAAGCTTCAGTGCAGATTCATACGATGATATCAGGGAGTTCAATGCCGGACTGCCAACTTAGAAAGGTAACCCTAGTGTCTGATAGGGGGACGGTAATCACCTACTAGGGCGGTGTGATCGGTTGATGAGTGAGCGTCGTGTTAGGATGTCTCGAGGCGAAAGAACGCAGTTTGTTATGCTATCTTCATGGATTTGGAAGAAGAGCCTAGTGTTTTGAGAAGACGTGTAGTAATTCATGGTAGACGAATTTGAGATGTCTTCCCCGACGAGCTACCAGGTTACCGCTGCATCGGGAGATTGAATTTGGTATCGAATTATTCCCGGGAACAGCATCCATTTCTATAGCACCTTACCGGATGGCGCCGGCAGAGATGAAGGAACTCAGGAGGTAACTTCAGGAACTTACTGATAAGATACATCCGAAAAGTACCTACCTTGGGGAGCACCGGTCTTGTTCAAGAAGATGATGGAACACTCAGGTTGTGCATAGATTATCGACAGCTGAATCGAGTCACAGCGAAGAATAAGTATCCATTGCCCAGGATCGATGAGTTGTTTGATCAGTTGGGAGGTTCACGGTACTTCTCAAAGATAGATTTGAGGTCAGGATATCATCAGCTCAGGATTAAAGAAGAGAACATTCCTAAGACAACTTTCAGGACCCGGTATGGACATTTCGAGTTTCTAGTAATGTCGTTTGGATTGACAAACGCTCCAGCAGCTTTCATGGATTTGATGAATAGATATTCAGGCCTTACTTGGATCAGTTCGTGATTGTGTTTATTGACGACATCTTGATTTATTCTAAGACTTGGGAAGAGCATGAGCAGCATCTTAGGATTGTGTTTCAGACTCTGCGAGAACATCAGTTGTACACCAAGAAGGAAAAATGCGAGTTTTGATTAACAGAGGTCAAATTTCTGGGTCATGTTATTTCTGAACAAGGTATTTCAGTGGATCCGTCAAAGATAGAAGCCATTGTGGATTGGGGACGACCGAGGAATGTGGCAGAAATCTATAGCTTTTTGGGACTTGCAGGATATTATAGGAAATTCGTAAAGGACTTGTCAAAGATAGCAGCGCCGTTGACGAGATTGATTAGGAGGAATGTTAGGTTCGAGTGGAATGAAGAATGCGAGTTTGCCTTTCAAGAATTGAAGAATCGGTTGACTTCAGCACCAGTGTTGATCATTCCCAACAGTGACGAGCCGTACGAGGCTTATACGGATGCTTCAGGACGTGGGCTTGGATGCGTGTTGATGCAACATGGACGCGTGGTAGCGCATGGATCGAGACAGTTATGACCTCACGAGCAGAATTATCCCACTCACGATTTGGAGCTCGCATCGATGATTCATGCATTGAAGATTTGGAGATGTTATCTGTTCGGGGCAATATTTCAGGTTTTCTCCAACCACAAGAGCTTAAAGTATCTGTTCACTCAAAGGGATTTGAATTTGAGACAGCGGAGATGGATGGAATATATGGAAGATTATGATTTTGTATTGCAGTATCATCCTGGGAAAGCTAATGTTGTCGCGGATGCGCTCAGTCGAAATCTTTAGGGATATTGGCATGTTTGGCTCTCGAGGATTGAAAAAGGATGCGATAGTAAGTGAGTTAGGTCTATAGTGTTGCGAGGGCTACGATAGTATTTCGGTGTATCATATGGAGGCGACCCCAGCTCTTGTTCAGATAGTGAAGCAGAATCAGTGGCAAGACCAACATCTTCAGGGAATCTGGACGCGGATTCAGAACGGGGAGCAGTTCGAAGAATGGAGGATACATGCAGATGGATCGTTGTACTTCAGAAAGCGTTTAGTGGTTCCAGCTATTGCAAAAGTAAAGAAAGCCGTAATGGACGAAGCTCATAGATCTCAGTTCGCTATTCATCCAGGGAGTACGAAGATGTATCATAACTTGAAGAGACACTATTGGTGGAGAGGCATGAAGAAAGACGTTCGAGAATACGTGGCCAAATGCACGATTTGTCTTCAGGTAAAAGCCGAGCATCAGAAGCTAGCAGGTCAGCTTCAGCCACTTCCTATTCCAAGGTGGAAATGGGAGCATGTGACGATGGATTTTCTTAACGGATTGCCGAGGACGGAGCAGCGGCACGATGCGATTTGGGTCGTGATCGACAGGTTAACGAAGTCTGCTCATTTCATTCCCTTCAGATCGACGTGTTCAAGGAAGATTCTTGGAGAATTGTATATGCAGAACATAGTACGATTGCATGGAGTTCCTTTGTCCATCACCTCTGATAGGATTTAATGCAGTATTGGAGGAGTTTTCAGAGGCTATGGGTACAGATTTGAATTTCAGCACGGCATTTCATCCTCAGACTGATGGGCAATCGAAGCGGGTTATTCAGATTCTCGAAGACATGTTACGTGCTTGTGCGTTAGACTTCGGCGGGAACTAGAAGAAGTACTTGCATCTGGTGGAGTTCGCATACAACAACAGCTATCAATCGAGTATTGGTATGGCACCGTTTGAGGCGTTGTATGGGCGACCGTGTTGATCGCCAGTGTGTTGGGCCGAGCCAGAAGATAGGGTTATTCTTGGGCCAAATGAGGTTCGTGATAGTAACGAGAAGATCGTCGTGATTCGAGATAGATTGAGAGCAGCTCAGAGTCGACAGAAGAGCTATGTGGATAGAAGACGAACCTTTGGAATTTGAGGTTGGAGATTTTGTACTTTTGAAGGTATCTCCTCGCAAAGGTATTTCGATTCAGAGTAAAAGGAAAACTCGCGCCAAGATATATTAGACCGTTCGAGATTACTCAACGTGTCGGTGTGGTTGCGTATCGACTCAATCTTCCTCCAGAACTTTCGCATGTTCACGATGTATTTCACATATCGATGCTTCGGAAGTGTCCACCTGAGCAGGATAAGATCATTTCGATTCAGAATGTGCAGATTCAAGAAGACACGACATATGAAGAAGTGCCGATTCAGATCATCGATCGTAAAATGATTAGTTTCTCGTCGTGAAATCTCGTTAGTTAAGGTTGTGTGGCAGCATCATGGGGTTGATGAAGCCATTTGGGAATTGGAATCGGGTATGCGGGAGTTGTATCCGCATTTATTTTATTTTTGAATCGATTTGTAAATTTCGAGGGCGAAATTTTCTTTTAGGGGTGGAGAGTTGTAACACCCCGAAGTTAATTAAATCACATTAAAATGATAGATGGTGGATTAGTGTGCCCTAATGAGCATTTTAAATTTAATTTGAATGTTTTGTGAAAATTTAGTGACTTTGTATTATTTTACTCTTTTAATAATTTTTAATTATTCTAAGTTGTTTTTAATTGTTTATTTAATTTTCAATGAAACAATTTGATTTGAAAACAGTGTACTGTTGTACATAGTCCTATGCAACTATTTTTTCTTTCCCTCTATTTATTTTCCCTCTCTCTTTCTCACTTTCATTTTCTCTCTCCTCTCTCTCGCTCACCTCTCTCGTCTCTCTCTCTCGGTTCTCTCTCCCCTCTTGTTTTCTTCTCTAAATTTTGAAACTTTAAGCTTTGGGTTAGAAGATGAAGGCTCGGGAAGAGATTAAAACAAAAACATCGTTTTCAAGCTTCGATTCGAGGTTAGTTTTTAAATTTCAAAAGTTTTTCTATTTTTCAAATTTTCTTTCATTTTGAAATCTAAGAGTTTCTAAGCCTAGAAAAGCTTCAATCTAAGTTAAATGGACTTAGATTAGCTAGAATGCAAACTTTATTTCATCAAAAACGGATTGGAATCGAGATTTTTTATTTTTCTTCTATTTTCTCTATTTTTGGATTTTTATGAAAATCTTGTTTAAAACTTGTTTTAATCCATTAAAAAGTATTCTACTATGATTTTCTATTGTTTATGATGATTGCCCATGCCTGAGAATTGAGAAAACATGTTGAAATTGAGAATTTGGATTCGGGATGCCGAGACCCCATGCGTGAAAATTTTTGAAATTCTCCCAGGTCGGCAGGCCAACTTTGTGTTCGGTAGGCCGGATTCAAGGAATCGGCAGGCCGGATTCATCCGACCAGCAGGCCGAACCTAGAGATGTTCGGCCGACCGAACCTGCTCTTCCGGCAGGCCAAACTATGCAGTTCGGCAGGCCGAACCAGGACGACCGGTAGGCCGATCGGGCATGGTGTAATTTTGTGATTTTTCACCCGTTTTTGCTATTTTAAACCCCGATTGAAATTTCAACTTTATAAAATGATTTTATAAACGTAAAAGCACACTAGGACACCATGAGATGATTTAGTACCATAGGATACCTCGGGTTGATACTAATGGGCTAAGTTACTATGCATTTAGGATTCGTGCGTGGATCCGCGGAGCTAACGTATAGCGGACCGGGATTACGGTGTGGGACACCGATACGGATATCAAGGTAGGACTCCTACCCCTTCTTTGGTAGCCCTATTTCAAAATGATTTTGACCAAAAAGGGATTTTTATCAAATGTTTTCAATGACTGATTGGGAAATGATTTTGTTTGAATATCTTTACAAACAGCTGATTGAGAAATGCTCATAATGAACCTCATAATAAATGTTAATGATTATATTTGATAAAGAGGTTTTAATTATAAAAACATAAATGGGCTTAATGCCATATCAGAGATCGGGTCGTGTAGTGAACGACCTTGGGGGCAGGTCCCGAAACCAGCTGGGCCACTTCGGTGGTGAATAATTGGTTTGCCCAGAGAATTAAAAAGGTATATTTGACTTATTTATATTTATTTTAAAATATGTCCTACTGAGCCTTTCGCTCAATTTTTATTTGTTTTAAAATCTTAACCCTAGGTGGACATCAGCTTAGGATTGGAGAAGAGTCCACTGACCGGACTTACAATCAGTAGAAGATTTGGGTAGGTTGTACTGTAGTAAGTAAGACATGTAAACTCTTAACCTTTCTTTTCATGGACTGTGGTTATATTGTAAAATTGTCGGTACTACATGTGTGTGCAAAATGTGGCCAGTGGGACCCTACACGTTCCACCTCATATTTAAATGTTTTAATTTCTTTTTATTTGTTTAATTATTATGATGGTTTATTTTATTTCCTCAAATTATTTATTTGAACGATTTTAAAATTATCTCATTTTTTATTTATAAATTTAATTCTTAAACCTAATTTTTAACTAAATCCTTATTTAATTATCTTAATTAAACCACCACATTACCTCCCGTATTTTGAGTCGTGATATAATCATGGATTACTCTTTCAGATGATGATTGCCATTAAGGGCACAAATTTACGTTAATTGGCAAGTACTAGTTTAATTTCTTGCGTCTCAATGTCCAACTTTCCCATCACTTTTCGCCCACTTCGTATCTTTAAGTGATCACAATCATAATTCTAAAGAAAGATATAGCGTATCATTTACTGTTCCCTTTTTAGAAGAATCTAGCTCTTGATCATCAATAAATATATATATATATATATATATAAAGATCTATTTTGTATTATTTTTAAAATAGATGGAAATATTTTTACTTTAAAAAATTTAAATTTTTTAAAAATTATACTAAAAATATTTTTAAAATTTTTGTCTCAAAAAACATGCGAAAATATTTTTAAAAATTTGGATAAAAAAAACAAACGCATATAATATTTCACATGCACTTATATGGCAATTCGTTGGGTCTATATCACTACCGAACTCACACAATTGCGTCTATCTGAATCTGTGCAACCTGAGAAAATATGCGCATTTTAACGCCACCTGTCTAAAGTACTGTCGGCCATTTGAAACATGCATAGAAATTTTTCAGGAAGAGCAGTCATGAACACTTAAGGGATGGATATTGTTAGCAAAGTAGCAGCGGACCTTAACTTTGTGCAGAGTACATTTATCAGTTTTACTCCTTTTTTTTTTTTGGCAATTTGTGTGATTTTGCACAAGTACTTGGATCTTCTGAACTTGAAAAAGGAAGCTATAAGAAATCACGTAATTATATTGACTACCATCAGTCTTGGAAAATCATTCTAAGATCCATGCATTTGTAGTTTTGCTAATTAAATCGTCTTATAAAAATATTCGACTCTCGAATATCTAGGATCTATGCATGCTTACTAGCTCTCTAATCGAATGATCCCATGAAAATATTCCGACTCTTGTTTTCGTTAGGATGAAATTCTTAACCGCAGGTACCCGTCTCTAATAGGACAAGTATCGGTATATGTATGGGGTGAGGATGGACAAGAGGGTTAATTTATTATATTTTTATTAACATAACATTAATACTTTTTTAATTAAATTTGGAGTGGGAAATTTAAATATCGAACAACCGCTAAACAGTTCTACTTTTTTAGTTAATAAACCATATTTTATCCTTACAATTCTTATTTAAAATTCTAAGTGCATTTATTAACATTTATTACAATCATATAATGCAAAACTAAGCCATTAACTACAACTTGCCTCACGGTGGGAATTGCAACTCAAGCCTAGCTGGTATTTGGGTTGGGTCACTTCACAAGCCCAGGATTTTCTCACATAAAAGCCCAAAGAAGATTTCATACACTTGTGTTGATTCTTGAACAAAACAAAGGAAACTTGCCGTGCACATTAATTCTCAATGGAATAAAAAGCTATTCCTTTATCATATTATGTATATTATATTCCCCTGCAGCCAAAATCTCTCTATTGTTAACCAATGAAATAGAGATATAGGAATAGATTCTTCGCGGCCTATTTTAATCGGTTGACCATGCTTTATATGCTCATCTTAATCAGGAGTTTGTCACTGCATGCGTCAGAAGAAGATGACGATCTAGAGAACAATTTGTAAACGTTTGGCCCGTATCACATATGGATCCAAATATATGATATCAAACCATAATATTCTTGCATGTCTATATACATGAAGGAGTCTTCAATATTTATGTTTTTTAGTTACCAATGGTATAATATAGCTCGTCCTAACTTGACACAAATGAGTTTGGGTTGTTTTTGGCTGCTCTGATATAAATAAAGCTTGAAAATATATATTAATATTCTGCTAATGGTAGACACGTGGCTCAAATTAATATTAGTGCTTCAAATACTACTAAAAAACTCGTCCATAATCCAACTTGATTAATTAAGGCTTCCGACCAAAGTCTACACTTTTCTACCTGTAAGATTATGGATTAAGGAGAGAAGACAATGAAAAAAAAAGAAAGTTAGAAAACATAAGGTAACAAACAATATCGACTCCACAATATTGCAAGTTGATGATCTCCAATATCATTCATAATCAAGTGGCAATAATTATGAACTAGAAATGTTTTAGCCAATTGGCGACCCAACCGGTGGCCACTGGCCACAAAAGCTCATTCTTTATGACAGAAGGGAAGAAATCTTTGGATTGTTGTAATTTTAGGAGGTGTTTGATAAATTGGTTAGAACTAAAGTTTTAAATTTAAAAACTGTAGCACGTGAGAGCTTTATCTTGTAGACATTTTTTTTTGTTTTTTGTTTTTTACTGTAGCTGCTTAGAATTTTACATTGTAGTTAGTTTAAATAAATTATTTCTAACTAATTTTCCAAACACATGTTTAGTGTTGAATATATATATATATATATATATATATATATGTATATATGTGATAGGGCCGGCAGTCGTAATGTTCACTTTTTATGATAATGCGGCACTAACCAGCCTTGCTTAATTTTCTCTATTTCGCTTTTCCTGTTTCTATTGATTATTTGCTTATACATTGCATCCTGATCAATTTCGTTATTTGTTTTTCTGATTACGTAATAAGATTGGTGGATCTGAGGAAAGGTCATAGTTGGACATATGTGTGTGTGGCTATAAAACGACGTGCATATTGTTTGTGATTATTCGTAGTAATCATGCAGATTTTTCCACTAGTACTTTCTCTTATACTTTCTATATATATATATATAATATATATATATATATCGATAAATAGTTTAAGGAATCTCCTAGTACTTTGTCATTAAAATTCATCAAATATGCCTAGCAATAACATATAAGAGAATTTTGTGATCAGTGAAAAATATGGAACCGTCAGATTACAATAAAGTTATACCATATTAAAAAGTATATGATAATTTACCTAAATTTAATGAACATATGAAAATTAAATACTATTTTATCGATAAGTATGATTTCATGCTCTATCATGTAATTCTTCAAATATTTATTTCTTATCTAAAGGCAATTTTCAGCGACATGTACCTTTCCTATAGCTGCATATGAAAGGAATACGTAACGGTAACGAGGATCTTTTTTCGAGCAAAAATCAAAATGATAATGTAAAAACTTAGCACATTCTAACTAGATTAGCATTCACTTAATCTACTAGAAATCTTGTTTTAAAAAGTTATCGGAAATAGTAGGAAATGTCACTCTTGCAAAACTAAGGGTCCGTTTGGTAAATAGATTCGAATTAGTGATTTAATTTGAGTTAGTGTGATTTGAATTAGGATTTGAGTTAATGATTTGAATTGTTATTCGAATTGACATTTGGATATGTATTTAAGTTTTAATCTGAGTATGGAATAAAATTAGAATTTGTGTTTGGAAGGTAGTGAAGATAGTTTTTGATTTATTAATAAATCTGATAAAATCTTAATGTTAATGATCTTAAAAATATAGATCTTGATTTATTTCTCTTTTCATTGGGAACACAGTGAAAAAAGATCATCTCAATTAGATATCAAATAAAAAAGTTATGATTTTGTTTCCTTAAATATAGGAGAGAGAATTTTAGTTTTTTCTGTAGCAAAGATATACGAGTATCAAAAGTTCAAGGGGATGAGAACTCTGAAAACTTGGATTCTTGATACTCAAATGATTTAGATTTTAGGGTAAACAAACGCGTATCTAAAGTATTCTTAATACTCAAATCTAAATTTGAGTCCATTGAGTTCAAAGAATGCACGAAACAAACATACCCTAATTGTAGAAAATAGCAGGTTTTGAAAATATTTGTTAAAATGTCAAATTTATGGTGTACATAATTTATTTACCCTTTTGTTTACCTTGTAAATAATTTTTATTTACACAATAAATAAATTTGTAAATAAATTATTTATATTGTAAATATGCTATTTACTATAAATATTTTCAAAACCTGATATTTACTTCAAAAAATTTCAAAAATCTAACATTTTTTTTATTCTCTCAAAAGTTATATCAAAAAAGAAAAGAAAAATTCACTCATGGTACGAACAAATACAATATATATTTTCCAAGTTAAATTTTTATTTTTATTTTTTTTAAACTTGGATAAAAGAGGTTAAACTTTTTACTTTTAAAAAATAGTATAGTTTTAATTATGCTATGCTTATAACTATGAAAGTTTGCATTTCTATATATAACAGAAACATGGATTTTATGTTTTGCGATGGAAATTCGATGCATCAGAACAAGTTCTCTCTCTCTCATCTCACTTCCACTCGGACTACAGTCACTTCATCTAGTTGGCATTGGAATCGCTGTTGTCAATTCCAAGAGTTTCAATGTCCTTATTTTCGTGTCCTACTCTACAAGTTGCAAAGGCCCGCAATAATTAATCCAATTGGCTGCGGCTTTTATTCAACATGACGACCCCCCAATACATGTTGATTATTGGCACTTGAAATTTTAAACCTTTTCTTTTAATATCCACCGCTTATTAGCTAGCACATATTTCAAGGCATGCATTGCAAGCAATAGAATTGTTTGCCTTCTCTCTATTCAACAATACTCTTTAGTTAACGAGTTAGAACTGATTGATATATAAGATTGTTAACTTGTTAAGAAGTGATTAGGGTGTTAAGAAAATGTGGTTAGAATTGAAAACTAAAACATATAAAAGCTTTATATTGTAACAATTAAAAGTTTTTGTTAAACTAATTTTGTTAACGACCCTTTTAAATTTGATACCTAAACTTGTGATTATAGTTGAAAAATTAGTGATGTTGATCACCAGTAATGACATAGATTATTCCTCTTTTACTGAATACAGGGAAGAACAAAACTCTATTAGCTTTTAGTTTGTTTGTGCATATGAATCAATTAAAGTTGATTAATAAATAAGATTGTGTGAGATCCTGTGACATAATCAGTGAGTTTTGGATTTAACATGTGAAGTCGTGATTAATTAAAAATGTGTTATGATGATCACTAATGACATACAATATTGCTCTACCAAACAGGGGGGACAACATAACCTGGCCTGTTAGCCTTTAGGCCAATTTCTTTGTGCCCATCACAAATTTGAGGGCTCAGAACACGCCTAGGTTTTGGACCTTGATATTCTAGGGTGTGGACAAGATCGAGCTAGCTAGGACACCGAATGTTGCTGTTGGTGATGATGACTTTTGCCCTCAAAGCCATGCAACAAGTAAACAACATGTCAATTCACTTTGGAAAATGCTATTTGTGTGTAAACAGTTATCCTCGTGTGCATAAGCAAAATGGGAATATGCGTCACATGTGTTAGAAGTAGTGGTTCATAATGATATGTAATTTTTATCTAATTAGTAAACATCTATTACGTAAACAGTCTATATACATAAACTGAATATTGCTCTGAGCACTTCATATTATTATTATTATTATTATTATTATTATTATTTTAAAGTAATTGAAGTAAGATAATTAATTGATCATCAAACTCAACGCATTACGACTAGGTTGACACCTTTCAAAAATACTATATCCCACACTAAATCTCCTAGTCAATCTTATTAAAATAAAATAAAATATTATAGAAAGTTAAGAAAAACCCCCACTCTTAGCACTGCAAATTATATACACATTAATAGGGTGTTTGGTATGGTGATTGAAATCATTGGTTAGAACTATAAATACCGTGATATGTGAAAGTTTTACACTATAGTAACTTTTTGCTTTTATAGTATCATAAAAGAGCTTTAACTGTTTCTAATTAAACAGTTAGTTAAGATCAACTAATGCTAAACATGCTCTATATATTACTTTAATTTCCTGTAGTTACTACATGGACATACAAGCTAGTTTGATCAATTAGAAACATTGATGGGAATGATATACATTCAATTGTTGCGTTTGCATTTGTACGTTTCATATATCAAGAAAGAGAGATTTAGATTGGAAGAGAATCTTTTCTCAAAAGAACACATCAAAGAAAGGACTAAATGGGTATATTTTTGGTTCAAATTTCAACCACAAAGCGTGAATAACATTTCTTCAATTACTGCCTACTGGGACAGCTTCCGTCTTTACCTTTTGATCAGCACAGGCATTTACAACAAACATCTAGAATGAATATATATATATATATATATATATATATATATATTATGGATGATCAAAGACTGTATATATGTAATTGATGTCCGACATTAAAGCCTGGCCAGTTCACACCCAGGCTCTCAAGATTCCAAAAAGATCAGCATCCAACATCTATGGAGATTGAGTTATCATGCGCGATCAGTCCTTGTCAAGATGAAGCCGTACAGATTCTTCGAATTACGAGAAGTGATCAAGGGGAAACTTGTGTGGTCCAGAAACTTTATGATTCCAAAGCTTCTCAAATAATAGTACTATAGATCAATATTGTTCTCTAGTTGAATAATTTCGCACAACAATCATCAGAGAAAGTGTTTAGAATTCGATATCGATGGGAACCTTCTTTCCAAACCCTAACGTTAGACTTTGATAAAGAAAAGATTGTTCATGGACGTACATACATGTATACATACACATATTATATAGGTTCATTGTCGCTCATAGTTCGCCGCGAGTTTTGTTGATATGTATTTTTAGCCAAAATAAGGTTTTTCTGTTTGAGCAAATGGTTCAAGTACTGCTTAATTAATTAAGTCCTTCCATTTGGGACACCACTGACATGTATTGTTAGCTATGAAGTGACCATACAATATCCAATGCGTACTTTTGTTTGTTTGTTTGTTTTTTTTTTTTACTCCCCTCTTTTCCCCCATTTCCTTTGTTATTGGTATTGCACAATATTGAATCACGTTTAGTCTTTTTGGGTGAGTAAATTAATGGGGTTTTGCGTTGGTTGGATATGAAATGAAAAATATGTTTATCAAAGGTTGAGGTTAGTACTCCACTTGAGCATATATCAGAGCTTAATTTCAGTCAAAAGAACAAACAAACCTTAAAAAACTCGGACAAAGGTTGATAGATCCTTGGAATCAGATTGCAATAAACGGAATATTCTTGGTGGAAAAATAAAAGTGAAAACTTCATGATAACACAAGGCTTCGACGTGAAAAAAAAAAAAGAAAGAAGAAAAAATTAATTTTGCAAGAAGATTACGTTACAAGTAGTAATGCGTAGTCCATGTTGAGTCCAAGTTACACATCCACCTTATCTTTTGTCTGGGCACGGAAACGACGAAACCCAATTTTTAAAATGTTTAAGTGTTCCTATATTTCAAATTTTCAATGCCATAGTGCCGAGTGCTGACCCATGAGCATGAGCACCACTTTCTCTCCGCTATATATATATATATATATATATATATATATATATATATATTATATGTGCGTGTGTGTGTATGTGACGTGAAGAAATGGTGTTATTATATAGATTCCAACTCTTTGATTTTTTTTTTAAAAATAATATCATGTATTTCTTTTTAAAATATTTTGACATGTTTGATTAAATATGTACTAAAATATTTCAAGTAATGCAATATAATATCATCGAAGGACACGAAGAGGTGAAAAAAAAAAAAAAAAAAAAAGAGGGAAGAAACTTCGGCAATAAAAGGATTTTGTTTCTCCTTTTTTGTCCCCCTTTGACTGCTAGCTGGTAGTTTGTTAGCTCTTTTATAGTTTTCAAGCTAATTCTGGTTAACCAATTTATGTGGCTCAAACTTATTTTGAGAACTTAGTTTGAATTGGTTTTCCTACGGTAGTTCTTTTACAAAATTTAAATTGTTATAATATTAAAGAATTGAATCATGTTTTCAAGTGAATTATAATATCTATTATGTTACTTCTCCTACAATATTTTTTTCTTGTATTTAAATTGTTACAATAATTTAGGTTCAAACTGTTTGTTTGAACTATCTTTCTAAACGTGTTATAATATCAATTATGCTACTTCTCTTTTTTTGAACTTGATTAGTTTTTGAACTTGGTTAGTCATGACGCATTCTATTATGAAGAGATTTAGTACGTGTTTCATATTTAAGGACACAAAACTTTCTAATTAAGTATAGCGTACGTGTTTCCTATGTTTCACATGGATCAAGTGACTTCCACTCATCCATTATCATTTTCTCGGGAAAACTCAAGAAGGGCGCTAATACTTGTAGCATATAATGTCGAAAGAAAATGCTAAGAACTGGTCACTTTCATTAATATTTTTACTAATAAAACAAAGCAGTGGTAGTCAATAGTATTATTGATTACGTAAAGATACAATACATTTGGGGGAGTATATTCTAGCCACAAGACTTTTTTTATAAATAAATAATGTACTCCACTTTAAGTGGCATGGAATTGCATGGTTGCAAATGTGTGCACACACACCAATATAATATTGACCAAAATGTTTGCAGGTAGTCGTATAGATATAGATAATAGAAATGTACCTTCTTGGTCTGTTCCCAAATTATCATGGTTTTCTATTGTTACGTTCGCATGTATATGTCACGTTTTATCATTGACATCAATTTTTGTCGTTTTTCTTTCTCCTCTCTCTCTCTCTTTTTTTTTTTTTTTTTTTTTCCTTTTTTGTGTGTAAAAAATAAATACTATAAAGATTATGATTTGTGGTAAGAGGATCGTCAAGTCGCCTCAGGGGTCAGAGAGACAAATCGCATTGGTGTGGCGTGGAGGAGTCATGATTAGTTTGTTCAATTTACTGATCATCTCTGAATTGCAATTTTCCACTTTCTTTTTTACTCTTTTTAAAGGATGTTCGGTGGTAGGTGATGTTTATATATTTTTTTAGTTATAAATAGTATAAAATTTTTATATGTTATAATAATAATAAAAAAATTACTATAGTATAAAATTTTTATATGTTATAATAATAAAAAAAATCACTGTAATATAAAGTTTTACATGTTACAATAAAATTATTGTTACAATAAAAATAATTTTAGCCAACAATTCTAATCACTTTATCAAATACTCATAAGAATCTTCTTTTGCTAATCTTTTTGGACACATATATATATATAAGATCACTACTACTTCCTTCGTATACAAGTTCCACTTATAATATTTCTTATCATTAGAAGAATCTCTCTCTCTCTCTCTCTCTCTCTCTCTCTCTCTCTGATCAATATGGAAGCCAAAGGGTACACCCAAGATGGCACTGTTGATCTTCGTGGACGCCCTGTGCTTGCTTCTAAAACTGGGAAATGGAAAGCTTGTGCCTTCCTTGTTGGTAAGCGTCTCTCTAGTAGTACCCCTTAATTCTCTCATATTAAACTTAGCTACTACTTTTCTATATACTATGATCATTTAGCACTGGTCAAGCTTAGTAAGAGAATATAGTATTGTGTAAATATTCTTTGGCTCAAACATATTGCAAGCTCAGGAACACTTTCCCATGGAGAATAATTATTATATATGGTTAAAAATGACTTGGAACAAAAACAGTTTTTTTTTTTTTTTTTTTTAATTATAATAACAAGAACTACCCATGTGAGACACTTAGAGTCCTCGGTCCGAGTCTCAGAGATCGTAAATTATTCTATTTGCTTACCACAAAATATAATTATATCATCTTACATAGACTAAAATGTGTGGGAATTAACGGATTTATAAGATAAAATTTTTATTTTCTTTTGGCAGGCTATGAAGCTTTCGAGAGAATGGCGTTTTATGGGATATCTTCAAACCTGGTAAACTACTTGACGACTCAGTTACATGAGGACACAGTGTCGTCGGTGAGGAATGTGAATAACTGGTCAGGATCTGTGTGGATTACGCCCATTCTGGGAGCCTACATAGCAGATTCCTACATTGGTCGTTTCTGGACTTTTACTGTCTCCTCACTCGTTTATGTCATGGTACGGTTAATTAATCATCATTTATCATATCAATAATATTCCACTAACTCCTTATATATTATAAAATCAATTACTTTAATCTTAATGGAGAATATAATTGTAAGGGGATTAAGATTACAACCACTAGAAAGTCTTTCCAGGTTCACTTCATCACCTGTGTGGACAATTTACTCGCAATAGATAGTTTGGATTTATATGATCTCCACCACCAATATTTTATTTTTTCCTGTGGGGCCAATGAGTGACTGATTTAGTTACAGTAAAAAAAATATTAAAGTGTAAAATTTTCACATTACACTAAAAACAATTCTAACCAACGGTTTTAACCACCATATCAAACACCATCTAATTATATCTACTACACTCTGGTTGTCCCTTGTGATCTCGTCTTTTAAAAAAAAGAGAGAGTGAGAGTAAGAAAGCTTATGAACTACGAGCTCACTAGTCATTTTCGTTTCGTTTCGGTTTTTTTTTTTTTTATTTGTTTTTTAATGCGGGCTTGCCTACTCCACAACTCTTGTGATCGCACATTTTAATTACGTCCACATATATTGGACGTACATATATATATACATACATATATATATAGTAGTTGTCCTGTCCATTTTACACTTAATGCAATCAATTAAATGATTCTCTTTTTATACCCACAATAATGGAAAAACAAGAGCGTACAACTGAATTGAAAAAACACCTGTTAATCACACTATTAATAGTAAAGCTGAGCAAGCATGTCATTTAAATGACAAATTAGGAAATCATTGAACTTCCAAAACCTCCGACAACATGTTTAAACTTGCAACGTTTTTTTGTCCATGTGTTCCACGTGCAATATTTGTTTCTCTTTTCCAATTTAATGATAAAGTCACTTATACTTTTTCCCATTTTCCCATTCCTATATATTATAAGGTGCACGTATGTGTGTGTGGTTTTGTGAATTGGTAACAACATTAAATTATTTTTAATTGAACAGGGAATGATGCTTCTGACCTTAGCAGTTTCACTCAAAAGCTTTAAACCAACTTGTAGAAATGGAGTATGCAACAAGGCTACTGATTCACAGATTGCATTCTTCTATTTGGCTCTCTACACCATAGCAATTGGTGCAGGTGGTACTAAGCCCAACATATCGACCTTCGGCGCAGACCAATTTGACGATTTTGACCCCAGCGAGAAGGAGCTCAAGGTGTCGTTTTTCAATTGGTGGATGTTTAGCACCTTCTTGGGTGCTCTATTTGCCACTGGGACTTGTTTACATTCAAGAGGGTTTGGGCTTGGGATTCCCACAGTTGGGCTTATACTATCTTTATTCTATTCTATGTTGGGACACCAATTTATAGGCACAAAGTGAGGAAGACCAAAAGCCCTGCAAAAGACTTAATACAAGTGCCAATTGATGCCTTCAAAAATAGGAAACTTGAGCTCCCTAGCAGCCCTTCGGAGCTTCATGAGTGTGAGAATCAGCACTACATAAATAGCAGACAGAGGAGGGTGCATCACACTCCAACGTTCAGGTAAACTCTACTAACTTAACTCATGATTCTTTCCATTAAAATTATTCTTGCACCATCATGGATGTGTTTTCAGCACCGTGGTGTTCAATAGCATTATTCAATAAACACTAATTTGAATCATTAAGCTCTAAATTATTAATAAAATCTTATTTAATTGAAAAAAGCTTCTTTTTGTTAATAAAACTATTATAGTCCTAAAATTTAAAAGAGCTTTATGGCTGTAAAAGTATATAAAACTAACGAAATCTGATACCTATAAGGGCCAAATTTAATTGTATTTTCTAAAGGCGCACCTCATCACTAAATTTTGTTTTTGGGCTTAAAAAAAAATATTGACCAATCACAATGAAAATTGCATGTGGAGTCACCATATAGACAATCTCTGTCTTAATGATGCTTTCACATAAAATTTACGATTTTTCTGTTTTTTTAAGGTAAAATGTGAGGATATGACTAGGACAACAATACAACTAGACTTTTAAGTTGTTACTTTAGATAAGTGGGATCTCCATGCACTAATAAGCATATTTGCAAAAGTACGTGTTATTGTTTATGGGGATGAAAGATATATAATAAGTTAATCAGTCTATCTCTTTTTTTTTTGGTAAAAACAAAAATGTTTTTGTATCTTTTTTTAAGAGGAGTAATTTCTATGTCTTTTCATAAAAAAAGGTATTAATGAAGTGTATATGACAAGTATGTGAAAATAGTCCACTAGTATATTATATAAGTAATACATGATTCGCCCCTTCATAATAGGCTGGAATGACATAAAAAAAATAACAATTTTGATGGGTTCCTGGTGAAATTTTGAAAAGTTATACAAAATCGTGAAATAATTGGCATTAAAATAACTTAAAATTTGAAAAAGTCAACAATTCAATCAAATCAACCATGATTTATATGTGTGCATGTATAGTAATCAAAAGGAATCTAAGGAAATGGTTAATTTAGAAAGATTCCCATATGCGATCCTTTAAAAGGAATTGAATAGCAAGACTAAAGAAAAGATACTGTGAAAGTATTAGCCCACTATGTGCATTTAACTAGGAAATCTACTATGCAAAAAAGCAAATAGTGGGGACTTTGGCAGGACCAATAATAGGTTTCAGTAGCATTCTTTCCAATAAATTCTTTCCATGTGCACTGTTCTCTTCTTTGTTCTCCCTGCGTGCACATCTCTTTAACGAATGTTGGGAATCTTTTTAACCAACTTGTTGCTTATATGGAGGAAGAGGACCAAGATGGCCTGACATTTCTGTCCTACCATTGTCTCATATCCAAACAAAATTGCAAATCAAACACAAATATATGGTTGGTGGGGGCATGCACGATCTCCACTACTACACTATCAATAGTCCTCGTTGAAGTAGTTACAATATAGGAAAGTCATTAGGATTAAATATCCTGCTAGAATTAAAATGTTATGGTGTATAAACATACTAAATTATCTCATCATTCATATACATATTAATTAAGAATCCTAAAGACTATTTGTACCAAAAACATGAAAAAAAGAAAAAAAAACTATTTATCATCACTATTAGACTGGTTATAGTCTGATTCATATATTCAAGAAAAAGTCTTTTCCGACCCCTCACGAAGATGGGTCCTACTAGGTGAGACTCATGTGGAGCCATCCCTTATGAGGGAGTCGAACCACTATCCCATCGAGGCTGAATATCTGTGCTATATACATGGAACAATAGTAAGAGACATTTATTCAACACCACACACTAATAAAAAATATACCCGTAATATGTTATCAATTGTAAGACAGCACATAAGACTACAATGAATATAAGCTATGAACAAAGTAAAATTAGGCAATTAACCGTTTGTGATTAATGAATACCAGATTCTTGGACAAGGCAGCAATAAAGGATGGAAGTAGTACGGACACCTCAAGGCCACCATGCACCGTCACTCAGGTGGAAGGAGCCAAGCTCGTTTTAGGAATGTTCCTAATATGGCTAGTGACACTTATCCCATGCACAATTTGGGCTCAAATCAACACTCTCTTTGTCAAACAAGGCACCACCTTAGACAGAAGCCTAAGCTCAAGATTCAGCATCCCTGCAGCCTCTCTAGGCAGCTTTGTCACCCTCTCAATGCTCATTGCCGTGCCAATGTACGACCGGTACTTCGTCCCCTTCATGCGCCAGAAGACCGGGAATCCCCGGGGAATCACGCTTCTCCAAAGGCTCGGGATCGGATTCGTGATCCAAATAGTGGCCATAGCCATTGCCTATGCGGTGGAAGTCCGCCGTATGCACGTCATAAGAGAGCACCATATTGCGGGGCCTAAGGAAGTTGTCCCCATGAGCTTATTCTGGTTACTCCCCCAATACGTTCTTTTGGGAATAGCTGATGTTTTCAACGCAATTGGGCTTTTGGAGTTTTTCTATGACCAATCTCCTGAGGACATGCAGAGCTTAGGGACAACTTTTTTCACAAGTGGGATTGGAGTTGGGAATTTCTTGAACAGTTTTTTGGTGACAATGGTGGATAAGATTACTGGGAGCAATGGAAGGACAAGTTGGTTGGCAAATAACTTGAATAACTGTCACTTGGATTACTATTATGGCTTCCTTTTGGTTATATCAACGCTCAACCTTGGGGCGTTTTTGTGGGCTTCAAGTAAGTACATTTACAAGAACGACTCCACTCAAGAGAAGGAGGGTTGTGAACTTCAAATTGAGCTCAAACCAAACACTCCTTTGGGTTTACAAGTTTAATTGAAAAAGAAAAAATAAAATTATATAAAAAGTTTCGGTTAGAGCTTAATTTATACTTTTTTTTTAACAATATAAGACGCGTAAAAGAGAGCGCTACGTGTTTAGTTGCTCTTTTTTTTTATTTTAATCTGTAGGGTATTTTCCTAATCTCTTGAACTGCAAGACTAATATATATAAATAAGTTCGCTTGATTTGGATTTTGAGCTTCTCATTTTTACTCTCGTCCTTCTTTGTTCTACATAATCGTGATTGCCATTTTTTGTTGGGACTTCCTAATTATATACTCAATAGGCATGAAAAGAACGCACGTATTTTGAGGCTTGTTTTTTGGAAAGAATAAAGAGAGCTTGGATGAAGAAATTCAAAAAAAAATATATATATATATACCATGAGGTTTAGTTAAAATAATCAGCTGTCATATTTTACATGGTAAATATGGGAAAAAATTTAAATTATCTAGACCATGAATATGTTGTTTACCTTAAAAATTTTAAAAGATGTTCCTTATTTTTCTAAGTTTTAAAAAGACCGTTTGATAGTGTTTTCAAATTAGGTGAAAATGATTTTGTTTTTGAAAACAAGAATTTTTAAGAATTATGCTTAAAGTGTTTTTAAAATTTTTATCTAAAAAAACGTGCAAAAACATTTCTAAAAACTCCCAAAACAATATCCAATGGGTTTAATTTTATCTTCTAGCTAATGAGAATCTTCTAGAATTAGGCTTTCAAAGTTGGGCTTTAGAATTTTTGACCTACCGATGATAAGAACGAAAATAGGTCCCACCCGATGGGGCCTAGCTTTGTGAGAGAAACGGGTTGTAGCCTGCTCGGGCTATATATATAGCATTGCTTGATAAGAAAAGGATTTTTTTTTCCCTTGTGTGTGGGGGAGGGGGGCGGTTCTTTCTTTCTACAACACACATCCATTTTTGACCTAATTTTTTGGAAACTTCCACGTAGAATCAAAGATTATTTTGGCTAAAGGTGAACAAGCCCATTCAATTACCCATGACCCTCAAATTTCGGCCGACAAGAGTACTTTAAGCGTGTCTTGCCTTCACGAATGAAGTCCATCCCATCACAGAACAAAATATTAAGCTTGAGCCATAGCAAAAATTTAATACAAAAACACTCTAAACTGCGTAAGATTGTCAATAATATTATCAAAGTTGGTTAAAAAAACAATTACCATATATTGATTCATCCTAATTTTTCGGACCAAAAATTCTGTCCTAAATTAATTAAAAAGGAAATGAAAAGAATGACTATGTTATATATGTAACAAAATTGAAAATCACTATACGTTCTAGAGGGTACTATAACATCTTTATCAAGTTGTGATAAATTGTTATATTTTATTTATTTTAATATAATTATAATTTGATATTGTAAATCAAAAAATTGTAGTTAAATTTAATCTCGTGGTTAAAAACAGTATCCCATTAGCGGGTGTTATATCATGTAATATAATTCTCCAAAGCAATAATATGTTCGAATCGTAATTAGTCTTTCAACCATGAAAAATGATTAGGACTCCTTAAGAAAAAAGTGATTAATATGGGAAGTCGCCTTAAAAGTCAAAAAGAAAACTCATCATATATTCAACGACATCAATATCTTTTTTTTTTTTTTTTAAGTTTCATGATAATATTCCTTACAGAAAAAGTTAAAAAAGTTGTATCATAAGTCATAAGCATATTACCTAATTGGTCTGACTACACAAAGTTTAAAAAGTATATTATCTTTAGCTATAAGTTATCGCGTCATAGGCAGGAAAATAATAATATACTAGCTAATTGTAATGATGAAAATTTGTGTATATATTACACAGATGGTAACAAAGATTTGTTAAAAATTAACAACTTAACTTTACATAGATGGATCCTGAAAAAAAAAAAAAAAACTTTACATTGATGGTAATACAGATTTTATTTGTTAAAAATAAACAACTTAACTTGATTGTGGAAGTAACTTTCTTGTTTGATATTTTTTGAGAATTTTTAAAAATATTTTTACACACTTTTTGAAGCAAAAATTTAAAAAATACTTTCAACATAATTTTTAAAAATTCTCATTTTTCGAAACCAATTATTTTCACATATTTAAAAAATTACCAAAGTTTTGGGACTAAAATACAAGCCTCAATGTATAGAAAGCAATTTCATATTCATCAAACATCGATCGCGCGTATATATTTGGCTGAAATAATATTATGTCACAAGCATATGTGACATTGAATTGAAGTTCCCAAGCAAAGACGCTTCTACAAGCTTTAAAAAAAAGTTGCTATGAAGCTTCTCTAACCTATTAAAAGTACTCATTAACTGCTCCTTTTTTTCCGCGTTTCGTCTCTTGAATGGTTTTGTTGAAAAGGGCGGGAGAAAAATAAAGGAGGCATTGCATGCGCCTCAAATTATTTTTTTAACCTATGTATTGACAGGTGAAAATTATTATTTTAATCGGTTGATTAATATTGTAGTTTTTTGACTCATTGCAAATATTGGTGCTTGGCCTCACATGCTGAAGAACATATAGATGACAAAGTTGTTCAGTGGGACCATCGCTTTTGACAAATAGTTTAACAACTACTAAAGCCCCCTTTGACAAATAGTTGTGAACCACATACACAAGTATTGTTTAAAAACATACTTTGTCAAACAAATACGCGGTGAAACCTTTAATGACTAATCTTTTTTTTTAGTTCATAATGTTTGTTATGTTCAATGCTTTTTGAACGTTTACCAGTAAAAAAACCATGCACAGACTCTACGTGTTAGGTGACCTGCCCCCCCTAATCACCTTGAGAAATACCTCTATAAATCTCACTGAGTTTGTACTTGATCAAATCAAACTATCAAAATTACATATTTGCAAGCTATATCATAGAAAAATCTAAGTGTAATATTCAAACCCATGGCTTCTTTCTCTTCCTCAAAATTGATCATGATCATTGCCAATCTGGCTCTTCTTGTGCTCTTGATCATGAGCAGTACCAATACTGCCAATGCTCAGCTTTCAGCCAATTTTTACGCAAAAACTTGCCCAAAGCTCTTCCCCACAGTGAAATTTGCAGTGCACTCCGCTATTCTAAAGGAGGCTCGCATGGGGGCCTCTCTGCTCCGCTTGTTCTTCCATGATTGCTTTGTCAACGTAATTCTTCTTCTACTACTACTATATTACCTCTTTTTTCTGAAGACCAACCATGTGTCCAAAGTTCACAGACCTATACACACACACACACATATATATATAATATAGTAGTCTCTGAAAAAACAATTGTATATGTGATTATTATATTTGTTTTCGTGGCAGGGATGCGATGGATCAATTCTCCTTGACGACACGTCTAATTTCGTCGGAGAGAAAACTGCGACGCCTAATCTAAACTCAGCCCGGGGATTCGACGTAGTTGACAACATCAAGTCTGCGGTGGAGAATGTGTGTCCTGGTGTCGTTTCGTGTACTGATATTTTAGCCATTGCTGCCAGAGACTCCGTTGAAATTGTGAGTCCTTGTTGTAATATTTCTTAGGACTAGGACTTCGTGGCTTAAAACATGAAAAACAATCTAAATTAATTGTCATATTCACATTAATAAATTTTATATCAAATACAATTTTAATTACCCGCCTCAATTGTTCTAATATAATATTCTTAATGGGCTTTGAAAAAACTAAGGAGCTCACACAATTGGACAAGCGAGATGCACTCATTCAGGGCCAGGATATACAACGAGAGCAACATAGTCAGCTCCTTGGCCCAAACTAGGCAGGCCAACTGCCCAAGGACCTCTGGCTCAGGTGACAACAACTTGGCCCCACTTGATCTCCAGAGCCCAAATCGGTTTGACAACAACTACTACCAAAACCTTATCCAGAATAAGGGACTCCTTCACTCCGATCAGCAGCTCTTCAATGGAGGGTCAGCTGATTCTATAGTGCGGGCCTACAGCAACAGCCCAAGCACCTTCAGTTCTGATTTTGCGGCGGCGATGATCAAGATGGGAAACATCAAGCCCCTCACTGGATCCAACGGCGAGATTAGGAAGAAATGTATGAGGGTTAATTAGAAAGCCTTTTTGGCTCTATGCATGTTATGGTTTGAGAATAAGATATTTATTTGGATTAGTAATTTATGCCTTTCTTTTTGAAAAATTACGATATGTCTCTATTTGTTGGAGCGGAGGACCTATAATTATCTGATGTGAGAAAGTTGGTTTGATTTGACTCTTGGAATTCTGTTCTATTCATAGTTTCTTTGAGAGGTTTTTGTGGTGATGAGTCCTTGTCATGTATAATTCATTGTGTGCAATTTATGAGTTTTTTCTCCTAAAATTTGAATCCTTTGGGTATCAAGAATTTAGTTTTTTAAGAGTTCTGAACCCTTAAACTTTTGATACTTAAATATTTTTACTACAATAAAAGTTTTATATTTAAGAAAAAAAATCATAACTTCTTTATTTGATATCAAAATGAGATGATTCAATCAAAAATTTCTACACGTTCTAGAGGGTTGTGATAAATTGTTATATTTTATTTATTTTCAACGACATCAATATTTTTTTTTTTTTTTTAAGTTTATGATAATATTCCTTGCAGCAAAAGTTAACCAGTTGAATCATAAGTCATACGCCTAATTGTTCTAACTACACGAGCATATGTGACATTGAATTGATGTTCCCAAACAAAGGCGCTTCTACAAACATGAAAAGAAAAAAAAAAGTTGCTATAACCTATTAAAACTACTCATTAACTGCTTCTTTTTCTTCTGTTTTAGTAGAAGAATTGGGAAATAAAGGAAATTTTTATAATACAAATTTATTTTTGAACGTGTACCAGTAAAAAAACCATTGACAGATTCTACCTGTTAGGTGACCTGCCGACCCTTATCACCCTGAGAAAGACCTCTATAAATCTCACTTAGTTTTCACTTGATCAAATCAAACTCCCAAAATTACATATTTGCAAGCTATCATAGAAAAAAACTTAGGCTTCTTTCTCTTCCTCAAAATTGATCATGATCATTGCCAATTTGGCTCTTCTTGTGCTCTTGATCATGACAGTACCAATACTGCCAAGCTCAGCTTTCAGCCAATTTTTACGCAAAAACTTGCCCAAAGCTCTTCCCCACTGTCAAATACGCAGTACACTCCGCTATTCTAAAGGAGGCCCGCATGGGGGCCTCTCTCCTTCGCTTGTTCTTCCATGATTGCTTTGTCAACGTAATTCTTCTTCTAGTCTTACTCTATTAGCTCTTTATTCTGAAGACCGACCATGTGTCAAAAGTTCATGGACCTACACACACACACACACACAATATAGTAGTCTTTGAAAAAACAGTTGTATATGTGAATCATAATTATTATATTTGTTATAAATTATAACGTCCTTGTCCAACTAGTTTGGTGTGAGGTTTCTTTTGCATTTCGTGGCAGGGATGCGATGGATCAATTCTCCTTGACGACACGTCTAACTTCGTCGGAGAGAAAACTGCGACGCCTAATCGAAACTCAGCCCGGGGATTCGACGTGGTTGACAACATCAAGTCTGCGTGGAGAATGTGTGCCCTGGCGTCGTCTCCTGCGCTGATATTTTAGCCATGCTGCGAGAGACTCGTTGAAATTGTGAGTCCTTGTTAACTTAATAAAAATTGTGTCTCCCTCACTAAGTGCTAATTAATTAAAACCAGTGAGAATGAAATTTTTCCATAAAAATGCTGAAAAAATAAAATCGTTGATGGATATATGTATAGATTAATTATATTATGAACTAATTGTTACAGCTTGGAGGGCCAAGTTGGGACGTTAAATTGGGAAGAAGGGACACCAGAACTGCAAACCAATCTGCTCCAAACAAAGACATTCCTTCTCCAACTTCCAACTTAGACCGGCTCATCTCTAGATTCAATGCTCTTGGCCTTTCCACCAAGGACATGGTTGCTTTATCGGGTATGTATATGTTTATATCTATATATATATATATATATAGTATTCTCGTACCTCCCTCTTTTTTTTTGTTCTAATTAGTTAGTTTTTAGATCTTATACCACAACTAAATCCTAAGTTCATGCGTTATTTTGAATTAATAACATGATGATGGTCTCATTTTAACACTATTACAAAAGGCCACACTAACGGTGTTTAAAAATCAAGTTTGAACTTAAACACCGTTGTATATTAAAGTTTTATATTGTAGTATATTTTTACAACTTTATATTATAACAGTTGAACTTTTGTGTTAAAATTAAATCCCGAACACTCTAACTTCGATCACTTTACATGATGAGGTACAATTTTTCTCAACTATTTCTGATGACTAGGACTTTGAAGTCACGACTTAATACAATTAAAAAAAACCAAAAAAAAAACAACCTTTACACCCACGAAACACATTGAGCAGCAAGTGCACAATTGTTATTAATTGTCGTATTCACATTAACTTCTATTTAATTTTTATGTACTTTTAATTTTAATATAATACAAATATGATTTGAATTACCCACTGCAAGTTTCCACTTGTATTAATATAATATTGTGCATCGGCTTTTAAAAAAAAAACTAGGATCTCACACAATTGGACATGCAAGATGCACCTCAATCAGGGCCAGGATATACAACGAGAGCAACATAGTCAACTCATTGGCTCAAACTAGGCGGGCCAACTGCCCAAGGACGTCTGGCTCAGGTGACCACAACTTGGCCCCACTTGATCTCCAGACCCCAAATCTGTTTGACAACAACTACTACCAAAACCTTATCCAGAATAAGGGACTCCACCACTCCGATCAGCAGCTCTTCAGTGGAGGGTCAGCTGATTCTATAGTGCGCACCTACAGCAACAGCCCAAGCACCTTCAGTTCTGATTTTGCGGCGGCGATGATCAAGATGGGAGACATCAAGCCCCTCACTGGATCCAACGGCGAGATTAGGAAGAACTGTAGGAGGGTTAATTAGAGTGCCTTTTTGGCTCTATGCATGTTATGGTTTGGGAATAAGATAATATGTTTGGATATGTTAATTTGTGCCCTTCTTTTTGAAA
Organism: Artocarpus hirsutus; assembly: GCA_946598075.1. Lineage (NCBI taxonomy): Eukaryota > Viridiplantae > Streptophyta > Magnoliopsida > Rosales > Moraceae > Artocarpus > Artocarpus hirsutus. The sequence continues at coordinate 39,346 of CAMOHE010049623.1, read as the reverse complement.
AATTACGATATGTCTCTGTTGGAGCGGTGGACCCATAATTATCTGATGTGAGAAAGTTGGTTTGATTTGACTCTTGGAATTCTGTTCTATTCATAGTTTCTTTGAGTAGTTTTTCTGGTGATGAGTCCTTGTCATGTATTATTTATTATGTGCAATTTTTATGAAATTGAGACTTTATGCTTGGCAGGATAAATATACGATAATTTTTCAAATATTTATACACTTGTTTTGGCAGCAGCAACAACAACAATAAATAAATAAATAAATAAATAAAAACGCAGACATGAACATTAGGAATAATGTCAAGTCTTCATGCTATAGAAGACCCAGCAAATATATCGAAAATGGGTGCATAGAATCTACATTTCTCGTGTATTAAACTGTACGAGGCCTTGTCGTTTATTATCACCGTTCACGACACTTTGTCGTGTTCTAAGTTTTTTGACCATTGTTGTGTTTTCTAAATTTGTTGTCGTTTTTATAAGAATTAAGTCGTTTACAGGTTGTTGTCGTTTCTAAAACTTTTTATTTACAAGAAAGATTCTCAATTATTTTGTTGGTCGTTTCAGCCTTTCAAGGTTGCAATTTTTATTTTTATCATATATCAGAAATATTGCCCTTTTTTACATATCATTACCGTCTGAAAGAGACGGTATCGTTTTTTTGTTGTTGAAGTTTCTAAGTTATTGTTATTATTTGTTTATAATAGGTTATTTTTATTTTAGGTTGTTAACACTAATGATTTTAAAACTTTAAGGTCTTTTTTATTTTGTCTCTTAAACTTTAAAAATCATTACTTTACCTTTTGAAGTTTCAAAGCTCTTCACTTTAATTTCTTTATTTTAAAGCACTATTTTGCTCTTATTTTAAAGCTTCTTATTTTGTCTCATATTTTTCATATTCTATTCAAATAGATATAAATAAGCCTACGTTATTTGCACATGAGTCACCTATAAAGCAAAAATGATATTTTTACATTTACACTCTCACTTGGCGTCTTTAGTTTTTTTATTTGAACTTAAAAATGATAAAATCTTATTTCTGCTCTTACAGGTGACCTATGTGTAAATCATATGGACTTAATTTCATCTATTTGAATGGAGAATTGAGAATTTAAGAGAAAAAATAAAGAGCTTTAAAAGTTCAAAAGTGAAATAGTGATTTTAAAATTTAAGGGACAAAATAGGAGTTTTGAATGTACTGAGATAAAGTAGTAATTTTTAAAGTTCTAAGCAAAATGAGAGAGACTCTAAAGTTTAGGAGCATTAGTATTAATAATCCTTTTATTTTTATTATTTCATTTGTTTGCTTACATGTTGTCCTTTTCAAGTACTTGTTTTTTCAGAACATATTCGTCATTTCAAAATTGTTGCTTTTTTATTCATGTTGTGTGGAAGTTACACTATAGTTAAAAATCAGCATTGATTCAATTCTAGCAAATTTTTTCGTTCTTATGTATGTTCATTTCTTAGAGATATCATCAATTCTGATACATCGTCGTTTGTTTCTAGGGACGTCGTTTATTATGAGAAACTGTCGTCCGAGATTGTGGTTTGCCCTTAAAACTAAAAGACAGAAAACATCAACAAAGCATATCTCCCACAAAAAAAAAAAAGACCCCCTTAAAAGTAGTATTAGTTCTTTGTTCACCTCTTGTATCTATCATAGATACATATTAACTGAAGCTCTTCAAATCCAATTAAAAGGCCATTTCTTATTACTACCTATTACAAAAAGCTCGTCACCGGAAAATATTTTATGTAGATTATTTTTTATAATCTGCCATAATAGTTTTCATTAAAAATATGGTCGAGCATCTCTGTCTCCGGACAGAATATTGTCGATTGTCTAAGAGTAATCTAGTCGATTACCTTTTGCAATTAACATAAAAATATGAAAGTCGAAAAAAATACATATTACCAAAGCAACTTATACGCGCACACACACACACAAATTCCATACTATTACATCAGATTTACCCCCAAAAAAAATTCGATAAAACGATAGCAAAATTTTAAAATAAAACAAATTTACAAAGATTCAAGGAGATTGCTCCTTTACAGTCCGCTAAACACGGGGACTCCTGTTACTCAGGTTCTCAAGGCAGCTTTTAGTAAAGAATATGAATATGCACACACACACACACACACACACATATATATGTACATGTATGTATGCCTTCTAAATATTTGCATTGCAATATGCGTTGAGTAACCTCCAAGTATACATGCATATGCTTGGTGAATATAATAGACCTTGGGATTTCTCAATTCACATGCATTGATTAGTTCGAGAGTAATACATATGTACCTTTTTATATATGTACGTGTACATATGTATATATTTGTGTGTGTATGTATCAAACAATTCTTTAGCACGTATGATTTCTATAAATTACGTTACCAACCACAGGTCCCTTGCATTTTCCCTTCTTCAATAATTGACTTAATTGTTTGAAGAAGGCCAAAGATATCTAGTTTTTTGAAAATGTGAAGAAAATTTACTTTAAGAGAATTATTTGATGGATGTTGTGTAAAGTCAAGGATGATTCCATTATCTTAAGCAACCATGACATAAGACCAAATTCCATCACATCTGTCCATCTGGGAGGTTCTAGATACATCTGTGAAAGAGACTGATTTTGTGTGTCTCTATGGGCAGGTTTAAGCACCCACGGATCAAATTTTTTATTTTTAGAAATCTTATATACATAAAGATGCATTGTATTACATTAAAATTGTATTCTGCTATTGTAAACATAGCTCCTAATAAAATTTAAAAGTTAATTTATAGTCTTTAATAAATTTTTGTTTAAATTATATGGTCCTTATTAACAAAAATTTCTTGCTCTGTCTCAGTGAATTTTTATAAAGGACGCTTGTCACAAAGATAGGAGTAGTGAAGGCACTCAAGTTCTTTCCTATAGCTAGGCAAATATCTTAACTGATTAATATTGCAAATGAAATTCAGTTCCTCTCTTTTCCCTTCTTATCTGCAGCTGAATCCACACGCCAAGGAAACTCATCAGTATTCAGCTTGTAATCTAGCTGGCAGACCATTGACTACCCAACAAATACAATGCACTATCTACACAAAATTACAAAATGTAACTTAACTAGGTTAGCAACATATAATAATAGAGGTACATTATCTGATGTAATGTTGTCCTTTGTTTTATTTGTAAATCTGTAGACAACCTACTTAACACCAGTAAAGGATCAGTCAAATTTCCTAGTAATTCATTCAAGCACGCATTGGATTACAAACTCGTCTATAATTAAAGAAGGCATTGATCATAAATAACACTTCCAAAGTAAAAACTTCTTTTAAATTCCTGTGAATCACTTTAAATATTATCACTAAATGGTGAATAATAAAAATTATCGATTTTTTGGTTGGCAACTAGAACTACGAATCAAACATCTTTCTCTAATATTTTCTCTCACAAAAGTTTAATATTATGTTAAGATTGTCAGTTTAAACTGAAAATATTGTGGCGATTCAAACTATTAGCAAAAATAATATTGTAACAAAACTAGTTCGATTTGAATTTTTGTAGGTTTGAACAAGGCAATTTAAACATCTCTTAATTAAATTATGTTCAAATTTAATATTTAAATCTGTAAATAAACGGGCCAAATGAGCTCATTTATTACCATAATGAAAGATCTGCATCCCCAATCTAATATTTTGCATATTGCAGGAAACATTATAAATTCATCATAAAAGTTATAATTTTAGACATGCAAGTCCATTAACTACTAGTATTAATTTCAAGATCATAAAACGAAAATGATTACCGAGGAATATTATTACCACCGAGGTTGCTGTGAGGTTAAGAACCTGAATGTAATTACTGAGTTCTTGTTATTAATTCTCTTCTTAAAGGGTGATTTGGCAAAATCATTTGTATCTAAAACTTTTAGTTGTTACAATGTAAAGTTCTTAAATATTAAAATAATAAAAAAATGCTCTCGTTTGTTAATTCAAAAGTTTAAGTTCTAGTCATATTTTTCAAACACCCTATTAATTAAACGACTATATTTTAAAGAGATTTTTCTCTGAAACGCTTGCCCATATGAGTAATCTACCTAATAAGGCCAAGATTAGCTCTAACAAGCAACCAAAAAAAGAAGGTCATGGAAATTTAACAATCTACATAGAAAAGGACTACAATATGCAGAAAATAAGAAAAGGTCTAAAGTTTCAAATAGTTAGTTCCAAGAACATATGTATACACCTATATATAAGAATATGAAATGAATATATAGCTATATATAATGGTGATAAAGGGCGCAATATGGCAAGTGGGTTAAAGTTGCATGACTCCCAAAAATTATTACCAACTAGAAGAGGTTTCTAATACACATGGGGAAGATCACCGCCATACCCTTTGTCTCCTCCCTCAAACTTTTTCAAACAATTAGTACAATTCATGATCCCTTCAATTGCACAGACTAACATGTGAAATAACATGAGTACTATTTCTAGTCAACTAGTCCCGACTACATGTGCAGTGCATCACATGCACTTAAATATTTATTCCAATACTAATTCGTAGCTAGTTCTAGCTAGCTAGATAGTTCCCCTTCTCCGTCCAAAATCCAAAGACACATTTAATAGGTGTTTCAGAAACTTTATTCAAGCCAATTGTTTGAAATTAGTTATAACGCTCTCATATGTTACACCAAAAATTAAAAACAAGTATAATTTAAAGCTCTCACATGTTACAATGTTTTGAATTAAAATGATTTAAATCATTAGTTTGAATTAAAATTATCAAACACATTCCAATTCTCCTCTTTAACTATTAGAACAATAATATTAACATGTATATAATAACTCGACGACAAAAATAACTCAAACATACTATATCTGTACATATATATTTAGTCTAATTTTGTCTCTAATATAAGAGTTATATATATTGTACCTTGATCTAAAAGCAGCAGGGAAAGCAATTATTCAATGAAGAATGGACATTTAACCAACATTATGTAGTACAATTTGAACTGGATAAATGGAATACGACTGCTGATGAAGAGAGTAAATAATTAAGCCCAAGAAATTAGACGTGATTGAGACATCAATAGATATCTAATATATTCTCTTCCTTATTATTTTATTAATCTTTTCATAATGAAGAAAAATATAAAATGGGGTTTCTGATCCCGTTTGTAAGATCTCTAGAAATTTTAATTACCCAAAATAGGAAACATTTTCACTTGAAATGGTGTTAAAATCTGCAACTGTGGTAATGGGTTGGGAGTACATAGAAGAAGAGGAGGAAGTAGGAGGGAGAGATTGTACTGTGGGCAGCGGTGGGGGCAGTGGTGGCGGCGGTGCTGGTGGCGGAGCAGCAATTGAAACAGCCCCATGAGAAGAAGAGAGCAAAGCCATGTGATGAGAAGAAGGCATACGTTAGCTTCTCTAAATTTGTATTTAAGTATCTCAGTCCTCACTGCGTTGAGCTCAGTCTGTAAAGTTTGAATTTGTTGTTGCAAAGCAGAAATTGCACCCATGCATCCATAAACTGGATCTCTTAGCCTCACGTTAGCTTCATAAACAAGACTATTTGCAGTGTCTGCTCTTTGACTCTCGGGCACCTCCTAAATTTTCCAAAAATATTAGAAGAAAAGAAAAAATAATTATTATATTTATTCATGTATTTCCACTTTGATGAACATGGTTGGTCCTAATAGAAATTATCTAAAACATTTGTGAAATAGTTGGCGAAGGTTCATGATACATTATTATATTTTTATCGAGTTCTGTTAAACTAATATGATTCTTTATAATTTAATTTTATAGGGAATATCTTAATGTCAATCGTCTTCTCTCTTCATTTAAAAAAAATATATTAGGGTTTTTAGCGTATACCATTAGCATCTTGGACACGTTGCTGGCGCCGAAGACCTTGTGGACGGAAGCAAACTTCTGGGGTTCGTGAGGAGAGAAGTATGGAGAAAAGGGGCATTCCCATATTTTGAGTAGTACTAGCAGCATCTGATTCTCTCTTAATCTTCTTGCCTATCTCATCAAATCTCTCCCTATGTAGTAGTATGATTAGCAATAGTTAAATAAATCAATAGAAAAATCAAATTGTTATAACAGTCAAATATATCTAAGATTGCATGCATGGAAAATGATTTAATGTTAACTACTATTTTAGAATGAATTGAACTAGTTTGTTATTTATTTGAGAGAGATAGAGAGAGAGAAGAAGAAGATTTGTACCGCTTACCTTTCTCTGGACATTCAGGCATGCTCTCTGAGTATGGAGGTGAAGTCGCAGAGAGAGAGAGAGAGAGAGAGAGAGAGAGAGGAGACAAGGGCGAGAGAGAAAGAAATTGAAGAGAGAAGAGACAAAAGCAAAATAAAGGCAGCTAAGAGAGTGCACTTAAAAGGCAAGGTATACCAGGTAAGTAGTGGTCCAATGATATATATTGTTTATTATAAATATAGGCAAAAGGAATTAATTATATAAATAGAAACTGACTTACATATAGGAGAGAAATATATATATATATATATATTGGATATATATTGGTGAATTCTTTTTGTTTGTTGGTAATCTTATGAAACCTCTCTGGTTGATGTGCGAGGAATTCATCAAAAGAATTTTTGATTCTTCTCCAGAGAAACAGAACTTAGATGGAGCATGTATTTATGAAAGCCAGCTCTATGGCTGCTTCCTCACGTGTGAGTCCTTTAATGTTATTTTGACTTTTGAATCCAACATTTGATTTCGTGGCGACATGTGATTGTTGCTTCTTTCTTAGGAAAGCCCTTTCAAAGCTATTATAACTGGTTAATGTCATCTCTTTTCCTTAAAGAAAATATTAACAACACATCAATATGTTTTCTGTTAATCACCTAAAATCAAACAACTTTTAATGCACTTGGTGATCAGAATTAAAAAGCATGTATTAGATTGTAAAGCTGTAAACAGGATTTTAGTTTCTTGTCAAAATCAAACACACCTTGATTAAAAAAGCCCACATCATGGCTGGGATCTAGTTCCAATAATATATATATATATATATTAACTTGTATATGATCAGCATTGCCGTAAGGAAACCGCAAGTTGTTCTTAAAGATGCATGGCTATACCTAGGTTTAGCTATCTAAGTAAAATGAAGATGTGACTGTAAAATAATCTCTTACGTTTTCCGTAGATCATATAGCTAGTTTGTAAACCATGAATTTTCTAAGCTTTTCCTTAAGTAGTATATATATATATCATATGAAAATATATATAATATATATTATGGTTACTTTTTGGTAGATGGGTAAAAGTTGAATATTTTTCTTGATTAGTTTGAGAACCTTCCAGTACTGTAGGAGGCATTAATTTATTCATAAAAATAATAAATGCACAGAGAATACATATGGTAGCTAACACAGTTCCTAATTAAAGAAAAAAATTAAGTACTGCATTAATTACTTGTCAGATTCTCTTGTTTGAAAATCCTTGTTTTCCTCTAGTTTTGTCTTCCTTATCAATCTCTTTGTGCTGTAGTTAATTGATCATCTGTTCAAAGCCGTGACCTCTATTTAAGCGATACGTAAATAGTTTACTTTGTGACATTTTGTTATTCACCTTGGAAAATTTAAAAAAAAAAGAAAAAAAAACCCCTTTTCTGCAATTGAGTGCAATCCAATTTTATGTATGATGACAGATCTTAATAACTCTACAAAGTTACTCTACATCAATAATGCATTGAGAAAAAGACTGGACACCTTAAAGGTAATTTGATGCATTAGAAATGTTTCTTTTTGTAGGTTGTAACATATATTAGCCTCATACGATATACTTCATATTGATAGTTGATATAGGTGTTGATGTTGATTTCTTTATAGTTCAGGGTATAATCTGAGCACCTAAATTAAAGATCTGTCACTAAAAAGCTATTTGTTTTCAACTATCTAGATTTCTCACTTTAATAATTTATGTTTCATATGAAGTCCTGTCAACGGCTTAAGAGCAAGCGCTGTACTTAATTTTTCAAGTTATCACGATATTGTTTTCCTTGTTTAATTATTAATCTGACAGAAGAACCTTATTGTCTTTGAAGTGTGTGTAACAAAATGGCATATTTGCATGCTAATTACACACATATATATCTTATTAGTTTCATTGGATGAGAAAGTTATATATGGATATATATTATCATAGAAAAAAATACAATATAATTAGTTAAACAGTATTTAGGATTTCAATATTTGTTTAGATAAAAGATCTATCTTACACACACGTATATATATTAAGTTGTGAAGCCTAATTATTGTCCTCATAAATTATTGTTTTATGCAGAATAAGTACGTGGATTGATCTCAAAGGCAAGAAAATACAGAGAGTTATGAGGACGTATGTGATGTTCTTTTGTAAAACTTTTCATCATAGTAAATTCTAAAGTTAAAAAAACTACGGCAGTTGATTGAGAATGTAGTTCTTATTATCTCATATTGAAAATGAAGTACTATGAATTTATTTGTTCTTGTTTCCTTGATTTTTCTTGAGCATTTTTATTGCTCTCGGTAATACTATTAACGACATATATTGCAAATTAATACAAGCAGATCAGTTGTTTTCTTTGTTGTGATTGTGGGGGGTGTAATGTCAAAGTGGGTGAATGAAAGGGAGGAAATATTAGGAAAAGAGAGAAGTACTGTATATATATTTGGAGCTCATGAGGACATTAATTTATGTAAAATACATTGTCTTAGATTGTAAGGAAAATGGTACCACCATCCACCTGTTTGACCCGTATTTTATGCCTATCAAATCGCCCCGTTGTTCTCTCCTCCCCAACCTAACTTTCTTACCCTCTCTCTCTCTCTCTCTCTCTCGCGTTAATTTTTGCACCGAAATCCAGAATGAGAAAATTGGTTAATGTCTGGCTGCCCAATAGCTTCACCTTCTTTAAACCCTAGATAAATCCTCAATTACTTGTGGTCACTTTTTTTTATGGTCTTTAAAACCAACAATCAAGTCCATAGATTTTTTTTTTCAACATTTTGTAGGTAACAAACATTCGCTACAAATCTTTAAAGGGTCAAAATACACAGTATTTATATCAACAAGACCGTTAACTGTGTGCATGAATTTGAGGTGTAAACTGTGGAGCTAACAACCTAACCTGAATATTTTCCTTTATGACCCTTTGAATTTCTTTGCAATATATTTTATTATATATATTTATATTTCAATATATGTGAACTTGTATGTGTGTGTGTGTGTATATATGTTGACTTTGTATTGGTCAGCAAATCGCCTAGCTAATTAGTGTTTGGTTTGTCTTATGATTTCTTTTCTCCAGAAAGGTTGCATTTTCTTATCAACATAAATTCTTGGCTGGATTTCCCAAAAAGAATAGTTCTCTAGTTAGAAAACTCCTCAATCAATCTGTCACCATCTTAATTGCTGTTATTATTAGAGTTTCTTCCTATCATTTCTCATTATGAAGTATCCTTGAGTCAAGCAACAATACGACAAAGACTTCTTATTTTCAAAATTAAGTAAGTTCGTAGAGTCTATTAATTCATATAATATTGTTAGAGAATTCCTTATAGTCTCACTTAATATTGCCATTCTTTATAGTACAACACTAAGACTTCTTTTTTCCAGCAAAAGAGAGGGACAAAAAGACTAGAATGATAGAACCTTAACACACAAGATAAAATATTAAGAAAATATTAACCAACTAAACTCAGGGAAAAAAATGCGGTGGTTTTGACATATCTTAGCAATAAATCGACTTCTAATTTCACTACAAGGTGTGGAGTTTAAATCTCATTAATTTAGAAAAAGCTTCTTTTTTTTTTGAACTTAAGTGTGAGATGATTTGGACAGTTCATTTTAAGGTGAAGTCATGTGCGAATTTATTATTAGACTAAGCCAACGGTCACAATGAAAAAGCTTACTAAAATTTATATTAAAATAGAAATTGGATTGTGGTAATGGAATGTCTCTTTTTTTCTTTTGGGGAAAAAAACATTGAGTCATAATAAAGAGCTGAAGATGTATATTTAGATCACCTATTTATTCTATCGGAAAAAATAGCTCCCCTATTTTTCATACTTATATTCTAATTAATACTCTTCCACCAACATTAATTTGACTGGAATGCTGTCTCTCCGCTAAGAATGAATATAAAATATAAGGCATCATGTGGATAGGCGACCTATTTATTTCATGGCATATGACCGTCAGGTTTTGCAGAAAAACAATATTATTTGATCATGTCCCCAGTGCATTAATATTTAGAGCATTATTCAGAATAGAATCTATTGAGAATAGTAAAGGCCCATGTGTGAGACCAGAAGGTTTCAAGATAAAACCTTAATTCATAGAATATTGAAAACTTAAAAAATAAAAACAAAAACAAAACAAAGAAAAAAGAAAAAAGGCTTCTGAATTTAAAAGACCAAGACGGTGAATAATTAACTTTCTCCTAAATTAACTTTAAAAAGTTACATTGTACAGTATTTCTGAACATAGTTAATCATCATAAAATATTATTAGTGGTGATAAATATATATAGTTAATTTTCTTAAACTAATTAATCACATATTCATCTATACATATCGATTTTGGAATGCCAATTCTTCACTGTGATTCACGGAACTTTCCTCTCGTGCAGAAATTAATTGATTATTAATTGTGGTATTTGGGAGGAGTTAAAATTTTGCGGTTTATAATAGCTTTACAAGATAATAAATTTTTATTTTACGCTATAACTTGTAAAAGCTTTATACTATTATGGTTAAATTGTATGGTTGAAGTCGCGACCTTAGACCTTAAACACCCTAAATATATACCTTAATCATCATTTTTCATATATCATTTTAGTATCTCGACCAAATTAGTATAAAGCGGTTCTCTGAGAATTGAGACAAGCCTCATGTCTTCCGGCCTAAAAAACCAAAAAAGAAAAGAAAGAAAGAAGGCCCTCGTCATAATGTGGGCCACTATCCCACAATTAATATGAGATCAGAGGCTTGGACTCTTGTTCTTCTTAGAATTCAACCTTTTCCCGGGCAATTAAATGTTTGTTTTTTCCAGCTACAAAAAAGGGAGATTAAATGGTGTCATTAATGATATAGGCCCAATAGGCACTTTGGAAGCCCCTAGCATTCTAGCAATCATAATTTTTGGATGAAAATGGCGGGTAACTTTGAGAAATTAAACTCTCTAGAAGTTACCTGACTTGTTTTTGTTTTTAAAATTTTTGAAAATATTTTAACATTTTTACAAAGTAAAAATTTTAAACATACTCTTAATATAATTTTTAAAAAATTTTATTTTTCAAAACAAAAATATTTTCATATATTTTAAAAACAATAACAATCGGTCGTGTTGGGAATGAACAGCCTTGTAGAAGTGAATATTCATATTAGCATTCCTCACCAAAAAAAAAAAAAATCATTATAGTAGTTCCTAATTAGCATTAGAGAGCTTATTCCAGTCTGCCTTTCCGCAATTATTCAGTAAATTAAACTTTTTTGCCTAATGTAGTCATAAGGTAAAAGGAAAGAGTTTTTTTTTTTATTTGGAATTTATTTTTCACAGTTGCTGAAAAAGTAACATATTTGTATCCGTCTTGCAGAGATTGGATACAGAAAATAAAAAAAAAACAAAAAAATTGATCATATCCAACGATCAAAATAAAGTCGAATCAGTAGAGTCCGCATTGTAGGACAAAAATTAGAAAGAAAACAATTATTATCTTTTAGAAAGTTTAATTATGTAATTGCATCCCATCCTTTTTAGATCTAGTACTCTATAGCTTAACTTTTTACAAAATATATGGTTATTGGCACCATTAATCAGCAAATTTTTGAACATTGTCCAATTTTAGTCCATAATTTTCCAGCGTACCTATTGGAGAAGGAAAAGATTCGAGCCTTTTCTGTGAAGATATTATGCAATTGGGATATGATTATCTTTAAAAAAAAAATAAAAATTATAATTTTTTAATAAGTGTTTTAGAATCGTATTTTATTTCAAAAGTGTTTCTTTAAAAATTTATATTTTATAGCTTTGATACTGAGAGAAAAATGCTACGGATAGATTATTCAAATATTTTCAGGTGCATCTTTTGAACCAAGGGAAACCAGTGTAAACAACCATTGCAAATTGTGACTTCCGCTTAATTAATAAGTGGACATATTCGCATACGTCCATGTGAACATATTAAAAAATTATGTAACACATGATGAACTTGAACACACACGAACTTTATAATCATCTCTGAATTTCACATTAATTTTTAATTAATGAATGCCCTGCCTATATTTCTCCACATTAATTCTTCCCCTGAAACTAAATGTACAGAACAGAAAAATAATCATAAAACGTCCACAGATTTTGTTCATCATTATTTTACATGCATATATTGATTATAATATATGAAAATATCTAAGTTGAAACATATATGATATTAATTCTTCCACAGAGCTAGTGCGAAATTATTACAGCCGCATAAGAAGAATTAAACATGATCAGTTACATATAACATGTAATGACCAATATTTAAAAAAAAAAAAAGATTTCTAATTACTTAATCAACCAGTACTTGTACCTTTCATACACGACGACCAATTTTCATGTTCCCGACTGCGTAACAACCGGCAAGAAAATCCCACGTCTTCTTCTTCACCGGAAAGCACAAAGTCGAATTCGGCGACCGAAACGACGTCGCTTGATCGTCATGGTCATGATCCTGATCATCATACTCCGCCGAACCATAATCAAACGGTATAGAGCCCGCGGGGTCAGCCTGCAAGAACCAGCTGCGCCGCTTCTGATCAATTACCTTCTTCGACGAGGCCGAGTAATTCGACCACGAAGAAGACGACGACGTCGACAGAGACGACAGAGAAGACAGCGACGACGGCTGCGAGAGCTTACGCGTCTTCGCCTTACTGGCCTTGACGGCGTCTTTGCGGTGGAAGATTGTGCCAAGGAGGTGCAACTTGGGCTTAGAAAAAGATGAATTTGATCTTCGGTGGATGGATTTCGAAACAATGTTGTTGGAGTTGGCTGCGTGTGAAGGAGGAGGAGTGAGAGGAGGGGAGAGGCGTGCTCGAAGAGGGTGTGCTTGGGAGTGCCCGGCTGTGACTCCCAGACGAATGGGACTGCGCCAGCCGCCTCACCGTAGTAGACCCTGCAAGAAGAGTTCGGCTGTGACGTTTCTTTAGACAACAGCCTGGAGAAGAACTTGTCGTCCTGCTTAATTCTGAACGATTTCTTGGAAACATGATCATGATGAACATGACCCATTTCACTACGCGGCTTGTTCATTTCTTTTTTTCTTTTTTTCTTTTTTCTTTTTTCTCGTCTTTCTGTGCACAGATCTGGATCAGAATTGGATATGATAAATCAAGATCCGGAGATGAAGCTTCTGATATAATAACAAATTTTATTAATGAATATTGTAGAGAGAGAGAGAGAGAGAGAGGGAGAGATGAGAGTCTAGGTAGTAGCTATGGTGTTTGTGTGTGTACATTAATTTAAGTTTCTACCCATTATATATAGGCTCATTAAAAATGTATGAGATAACCAAAACTCTTGTCTATATCATTCAATGCATAGTTAGATATGAACTTCGGAATTTGATGCACAAGATGGGGCATCAAATACTTGAGCATTAGAATTAATGAAGTACTTGAGCATTAGAATTAAATAAAAAAATACTTAGAGCATTAGAATCAATGAAGAGAGGCTTCTTAATACAATACAATATAATACAATAGAATGTAATATAATACAATACAGTATGCTAAACATGTCCTTATGTGATATTTTTAGGCAATAATTCGACCGTACAGAGAACACATGTCAGGATAATGCGCATTCTGCATCTAGATATTTACATGTTTAGAAATGATTAATTAATTAATGGACAATATTGCTATTATCGTGAACTTCCCTAACAAATAAGGACTTGTCACGGTCCACATTTTAATAAAAAAAGGGTTTTGAGTGCCGAATGCAAAACTGGTCCGCATTCCATAAGAGCTAGGGGGGGTATAGGTATTAAATTGTGAAAGAGGACTGGTGTAGGGGTTTTCTGGCAAGAACTGGACCACCAAAGTCCGTGTGGCCAGCTCAACCTGATTATTATGTCTGAAATTCAAAATAAAGATCTCACTATTATTATTATTATTATTATTATTATTATTATTATTTTGTCGGTTTAAAAGCTTGACGATATTAATAATTCAGGCTTTTAAAGAGTCTAATTGAATGTAATATTTAGTTGGTGCTTCTAAGTAGGAGGGTACTCATTGCCGGTATACAAATATTTATTTGTGTACACTATGGTACTGATAATTAATGAAACACCGTATATATGTGTAGTAATACATATGTCAATATTGCTATATCCTACATGGAAGACAGTGAAATTACGTGGGTACATATATGGTCTTACAATATGACAATGTTGATCGTAATTCGATATAAGTAGCTCTGTGTGTGTGTGTGTGTGTAGTTTTACATGTGCGTAGTCAGTGCTTGTTTAGTCCTTCCAAGAACAAATCAAGGCTCAAATGGCTAAGAGTGTAGAAGAGACAAAATATTCACGTCCTAAATTATTACAAGCACATGAAGAGTACTTTTTGTATGCCGCCGTTGGCAGAAATTCGTTAAAGCAAACTGTGATATAGGGCACGCCAAGCCAGGCCTATAGCTCTGTGAAGTCTACATAATTTAAACAATTTGTCCCAAAGTGTTCCGACAAGACGGCGTCTTTCTCATTTTAGTCCAAAAAGAACTCGATACTCATTTATTCACCATTTTTTTGGTTTCCTAGAATCTTGACGGTGAAGAAAGATATAAATTCATATGATATGAAAAAGAAAAGATCCATGGATCAGGAAACGGTAAGAAAGTAAATAAAAAATAATGTTACATTAGATCATTGATGGTGTAAAACTTTAGTACATTGATTATTGTATGCGTTATCAGTCATGTATGACTGTGTTAAATAATTGAGAAAGCATAAAACTAGGATTTAACATTGAGACGAGGACCCATATGAAGTAATTGGTCTTCATTTTAGTAAGCCGGGTTCTTATCATAGTAAAAAGCCTGAAAATTTAGTTGAGGTCGGGCCATGATTTGAACTAATACTGTGGCACAATTAAGAAGATAGGAATTTTAAGGACATCAAATAAAATTTGCAGGAAAAATATAAAATACAAAAAAAAAAAAAAAAAAAAGCGGAAGAGAAGCGGCTTTCCACCTAATCACCCTCGTCCAGAGGTGGCTCTGGCTTAATTTGCTTCTGGTATCTTGGATTTGTTAGAGGGTGTTTCCTCTTATCTACGATAGATTCTTTACTTTAAGGCTTAAAAATAGAAAAATTAAAAACTTTGAATCAATGCTTTTGTCCTGCACACGTACGGCACGTAACTTTTTTTTTTTTTTTTTTTTTTTGGAAGAAAAGGATATAAATATTTTGTTACACTTAAAATAGACGGGTACTTGCCAATATCAATTGCCACCCTTAGTTGATCGTCAATCATTTATTTGTAACTTAAAAAGGCAGAAAGTTTGAGCATGAAAGTTATGAATTGAAACATATTTGGGCACCATGTTCCCGTGCGTGATAAACGGAAGCTGAAAACCATAAATCACATGTATGACTCCTTTTTATTGCTCTTTTTGTTTGATGGACAAGAAAGCTAGCTAGCTCGTTGATTCATGTGTGCTAGTTGACTTTCTTTTGTTCTTAGATTTCGATTTTACATATATATATATATATATATATTTTTTATTACAAATCTCTAATAACTGCTATGCAAGGTTACTTTTCCAATCTTTTCAACAAAGAAGGATTAAAGTTCTCATTTCGATGCTATAACATTGTAAGAGTAGGCCAAATTCAACACCACATATTTAGACACATGCATGGAAATTAAAAAAAAAAAAATGCATGCAGTTCTTTTAAGCTTTGACAGACCAACATGAAGCTCGCGTAGCATTTTTTTTTTTTTTAAGAACACGTTACTTATTAATTGGGCGCTGAAATATTAAGAGAATCTTATACCGGTGATGCATAATTTAAGGAGTGTTTGGTAGTTGTAGTCAGGATTATTTTCTCAGTTATAAACAATGTAAAGCCCTCACATGCTACAGTAACAATAAAAAAAATTACTATAGTATAAAGCTCTCACAAACTATAGCAAAAACAGTTTTAATCAACGGTTCTAACCACCCTGTCAAACATCCTATAGTAAACCAGTAATTTTGACCAAAGTCACATCAAAATTAAAAAAAAAAAAAGGTGTAATAGATTGATACAAGATCTATAGATGAAAACAGATACATAGTTTATTCATAATGTTATTTTTAGTCTTTCTAACTGCAGTAAAATTTCATAATGGTGATGCGTTATTTTGACTGTTACATCTTATCAAAATTATATCAAAATAAAATATTCATAGTAGATCTTTTTATAGATTCAAATTTGAGAGATGAAAAACTGTAACACTCTGAAATTATTTAAGTGATATTAGTGTATAAAATGGTAAATTAATATGCCATGATGTATTTTTAAACTTAATCTGACTATTTTATGATATTTTTAAAATTAATGTTATTTCTAATTATTTTAATTATTTTAATTACTTTTGATTATTTTTATTTGTTATTTTGAATTTTTAGAACAAAACAATTTATCAAATGCCAACCATGTCCTTTTTGTAAAACCGTGGGCGGTATACGGTTTTCCTTCGCGGTTTGCTCTCTCCCCCTCTCTATTTATTTCTCTCTTCCTTTCTTTCCCTCACTCTCTCACACTCACCCTCACTCTCCCTCTCTCTCTCGTCTGTCTCTTTCCCATTGCCTCTCTCTTTCTCTCTTCTCTCTCTTTTAATTCAAAAACTTTTGAGTTCCAACTTTAATTCTTTGTTGAATTGGAAGCTTGGGAACGTGATTGAATAACCACAAACTTGATTCAAATATTAAATCAAGGTTAGTTTTTAAAACTTCAAACTTTTTCTAAATTTTTCTATTTTCTTTGCATTTTGAAATCCAAGCTTCCTTAAGCTTAGAAAATCCTTAATCTAAGTTAGAGGAACCTAAAATATCTAGAATCTTAGATTAGTTTGATGAAAAATGAATTGAATCAAGTTTTTTATTTTTCTCTTTTTTCTCATTTTTTGATTTTCTTAAATTTTTAATGTAAATCTTGTTTAAATTAGTTTAAAAGTGTTCTACTATATTTTTCTACATTATATGAATATTTTGTATGCTTGAGATTTGAGAAAATAAGTTCAAAATGAGAATTTGGGCTCAGGAAGGAAAACCCGTGCCTGAAAAATTTTAAAATTTTCTAATTCTGCAGGCCAAACTTCATGTTCGCAGGCTGGATTATAGTCTAGCAGGCCGACTCATACTTTTAGCAGGCTGAACCTGAAAAGTTCCAAACGACCAGACGTCGTCGGTCGAACTCATATTTGATAGGATGGACAGGAGACCTGCAGGCCGACGGCATAGCAAAAATTTGTCTTTTTCACCTGTTCTCACTTTTTGAACCCAATTGAGATTTTAGTCTGCAATAGATTTTATAAACACAAATGACACACTAGGAACCATAAGATAGTTAGCAACGTAGAATATCTTAAGGTGATACTAATAGACTTGTTTTATATATTTAAGGTTGTTCGTGGTTTCTAGAGCTAACGTATAGCGGATCAGGACTGCGGTGTTAGACATTGGCACTGATATTGAGGTAGGACTTCTATCCCTCCTTTGGTAACCCTGTTTTAAAAAGATTTTGGCCTTGAAAAATGTTTTCTTTCAAAGTGTTTTCAATGAAGGTTTAGAGAAGATTTTATCAATTATTTCCATAACTGTTGGATAATGTTATAATGTATATAATGAACCATACAATGAACATAAATAAATACACTTAGTAAATGGGTTTTAAATAATAATAGAAATGAACATAAGGGCATGATGCCATATTCAGAGATCGGGTTGTGTAACGTGCGACCTTAGGGGCGTGTCCCGAAACCTAGCTAGACCACTACGGTGATGATATATATATATATGGTTTACTCAAGAAAAGATAATGATATCCTTTTTGGTCGACCAACAAACGGTTTTAATAAGATTAATTTTATTGAATTTATTTATTTAAGTGTATTTTTTAAATATTTTCTTGAGTAATGAATTTTCTATTTAAAGTTAAATGTTTTTATAACCTAGTCCTACTGAGCTTTCGCTCACTTTTTACTTGTTTTCAACCCTTTTTTCCTAGGTGGAATTCAACTAAGGATTGACAAGGGTCCGCAACCGGATTGCAAACAGTAGAAGAAGCTTGAATAGGTTATTTGTATAACTTAAACAAGGCATATATTATTTTAACTTATCTTTCTACTTGTGACTGTAGTTGTAATTTACATATTATCGATAATATGTGTATGTACAAGTTGTAGGCCCGGTGGGATCAATACGCATTTCTCTCTCTTTATCATTTTATCATTTTGTTTTATCACACTTGTTTAATTTTGTAAATGTTTGCTTAAAAAAGTTTTAAATTATTTCATTTTTTATAATTGATTAAATTCTTTAACTTGTGTTTAATTATAATTTTAACTTAATTATCTTAATTAATCCGTCACGTTACCTCTGCATTTTAGGACGTGACAAAAACTGCAAATATCTAGCTACATGATAGCTTATGTTTTCAAATCCCATCGTTGAGATTTCCAACATTTGAAGCAGAAAAAATCCAAGCATTAATTCAAATGTGGAACAATGCCACGAATGAGACGTATAGTCATTTTTTTCCACAAAAAATAGAGAGAGAGAGAGAGAGCTCCAGTCGACGGGCCGAGCGGCGCAGTCACACTAGAGAGGGGGACAGAAAAAGATAGAGAGAGACATAATGAAAGAATATAATAATAGATCGTTCTGGCTAATTATGACTGAGTACACAATTTGTTGCGAGAAATTATGAGTAGCTGTGGGTGAGTTTATTATTGTTAACGGAAGTGGCTATTTTGTTTCATTATGGCTCAGAAACATAGAGAGAAATTATTGTATATAGTATGTGATTTTTTTTTAACTAATCCTTGAAATTCTCACCAATAAAAACCGAAGAATTAAGTTTGCTTTTTGAAGTAAAATTGGTTTAATCTAGCTTGTACAATTCGATTCTATATCATGTTTTTCAGCCAAAAGGAAAAAGGTTTGCTTTATTTATATTATCAGGAATAAAAACAGAAGCCTTCAGAAACATCTGTTAATTATGGCCGTAAATTAAGTCAAAAGTGATGCATAATGGTAATGATGATCGTTCTCTTCGTTTTTAACTCATGTTTCTCTGTCTAGACTCTAGACCTATATAATTATCCCAAAAAAACACGATACCAACAAAGTCTTGGTCGTTTGAGTTGTTGGAGTTATTTTTCCGACTTTCATTTTAAGATTATGAAAACGTATAGATAGATATATTAGTTTCACTTTCATCACCTTAAAAAAAAAATCAATTAAAAAAAATCACTTTCATCAACAACAAAAATTGAGGGCGCGCAGCATCTTTTCAAATATTTAAATAATAAAAGAAGATTTTAACTATTAAATTTTGTCCATCCTTATTAAGGGTGGTGGAAAAACAGTGGTTAGAACCACTTTTACAATAGTATGTGAGAGCTTTATACTGTAGCAATTTTTGTTATTGTTAATGTAGCATGTGAAAGCTTTACACTGTTCATAACAGAGTTTGTGTGGGAACCGTAATTCCCACCACTCAGCCAAACATGGCGTAAGTCTCATCAAATCAAAATTAACAGTTTAGCTTGATTTTTGTATCATCTAATACTTAATAAGTAATTACTTTTACAAAATGATAATATAAAAAGGGGTGGTTGTGCATTCTGACTACAGATTGATTGGAAAATGAGTTCAATGAATGTATTGAATTCTTTTCTTTGGTCTTTTATTTATTTATTTTTTCTTTTCCTTCCCTTGAGAGTTTAAGCTCGTTGGGTTTTTGAAGCATTTAGTTTTAGTATCTCTTTGTCAATTTACCATCATTTTCATTTAGATACTCAAGATCAGCATGAACTTTCAACAATAGAAGACAAAAAATGGCCAACAAACTAGTTCTCCCTTCTATTTCTATCAAAATGATGCATTCGAGATATAAGAAAGAAGGAAAAAACATATGTAATTATGTAATAATATTCCTTTTGAGATCAAACACACTCATGAAATGCAACTATGAGAGAAAATAACACAAGAAAATTCATGGGATTTTCGACCACATAAAAATGCAAAAGCTATTGCATTTGTTTTTCACGTTTGATCCACTTTTACTTTACACCCCAAAAGCTGAAATTAAAAAAAGAAACTCCCTTTTCCTAAAATCAAAACGAGAAAACGAAAAAAAAAATAAAAAAGAACATAATAAAGTTACCAACTGGCAGCGAGTTAACTTTCCTTTCCTCTTTCAATAGTCAATCATATCCTCAACTCTCAAGGCAACAAAAAAAAAAAGGCACTTCTTTCGTCCTGAAACCGCAATTCACGCTCAAAAAGAAATAATCCTTCACAAAAATAAATGAAAAATTTACACTAAAAAATCAGTTAATAAAATAAATAAAGCCAGTCAACGACGCAGATTCCCTAGTCCTTCACCGTATGTGTGAACTCCTTACTGGCTCAGAATTTAAAACCATTTACTCTCCACCAATCAAATTCCTACACGTGTCAACCACAATGCCGGACCACAAAACTTTTTTATTCACTGACCGAGTCGACTAGGTTGCCCCACTGGACCTTCTTTTCTTTACCGAGCGAGTCACGACTCGGCCCTTTCTCCAAACATAATCATCGCATTTCCATCATCTTCGATATCACATAAGATCTGGAACCTCTTTCTCTCTTTTTCCCACTATGTCTTTTCCTGCGTTCATCCCGAAGTTCCAATAAATATTATATATATGCAGGAGCCCTTAGTTTGGCCGTGGAAATAAAGGAATAATATTTAGTACTCGGTTATGGCGCAACGGGCCTGAACTCGCCGTTGGAGGGGGCTCCGGGGACTCCGGGGATAAGGGAGATAAGGTCCGACAATGGGCCTGATGCGCTTATGCAGTTCTCCGTGGGCTCGGGTCAGTGTCTTGGGCCGGGTGAGAGCCGGAGCCCGATCAGACCTGGGATAAGGAAGGTGAACATGAGAGCGGAGATCGACACGTCGCCGCCGTTCGGGTCGGTCATGGAAGCCGTCACCCGGTTTGGTGGCCACGGGCCTTGGGTTCCAATGTACAAGTTCGGCGATAACTACGTAAGTTTTTTATTCTTTTATTACTAGTACTCCTTGAATTGACTACGTAACCTTTGTTATTTATTTTTTCATCGTGTGTGTGTCTGTGTTTTTTTTTTTAGTTTAAAATTTTGGAGGGAATTCATGAAATAGAGATCATGCAATTCTTTTTTTTTTTTTTCAGCTTCTTCTTTTAGTAAGTGCACCAGTTTGTGGAGTGGTATTAGTATTACACTATTAATATATATATATATATATATACACATGTGTATATATATATATTAAGTTTTCCTAAAATTAAAAAAATAGTTTATAAAATTATCCCTTTTTGTTTTTTTTCCTTGGTTGTTCATAGTCCCTAATTGACAACTCTCTATCGAATGATGCATTAATCGGAATTGAGAAGCATAATTTGCAATAAATTCGCACTTCCATGTGTTTCTATGTTTATTTTAAAAGGCATAATTGGCCTTACAATGCTTGGTAACATTGGATCATTAGGACCACTTAGGAGTTTACCAACCACATTGATGTTTGATAATTGGAGTTAACACCGTTTTTTGTTTAAAAGTAAAAATATTTCATCCAAGCAGGCCTTTAACTAGTTTTTGCCTTTTTCTTCTTTTTCCTTTTTGGTTGGAATATTTTGCTAGTTTTACTCTTTTTAAATGCCAGTAACAGTGAAGTAACCAGTAAACGTACTTCATAAACATGTTATGTATGGGAACCACTCGGCCTGAATGGTTTCTGTAATCAAAGTTTCCTTTCCTTTTTTTTCCTCGTTTTAGGTAAACATTATAAGCTTGAGATCCTTCTTGTTCCTCTTTTTTTTTTTTTTTGCTTCACAACACTTTTTTTTGGATACTCATAGAATACATCTTTCTACTCTTTTTTTTTTTTTCCTTTCCTGAAATACCAAAAATAGTTTATAACTATATGTTTCTTCCACACATCATGCTTTTTCCTTCAATCATTAAAAAAATTTTATAATTCAAATTTTCATCGTTCTTTATTGCTTGAGTCATTTTTCATCTTTTGGGAAATGCATCTAGAAATACGAATTAGTATTACAAATATATTTTACCTTCCCTTTTATGAGTTTACTAAATAAGCAATTGGGTTGTTATATTGATCAGAATGATAACGAAGAATTTGACATAAAGAAAGTGGAGGAGCAAGCAGCAGAGCTCGAGAAGGATCTAATTGTAAAAGAACTGGAAACACTTGACGTCCTTGAAGAACTAACGACAACAAAAAAGATTGTGGAGGATCTAAAACGACAGCTCCAGACAGAAGCTTTGAAATGCATGGCAGCTCCATCGTCAAACCACTCCAATACTTCAGATGAACATCAACAACACAATATGCCAACTCCTCACATCAAAGAAATGAACAACAACATCAAGGACTATAGAAATCAAGTGGGTAACATGGGAAATTCAAGTCCTTGCCCAGTTTCTTCACCGGATATGATCCTGATGGAGTTGAAGCGGGCGAAAATGAACCTTGGTAAAACAATAAACGATCTAGGGGTGATTCAAACCTCTGTTGACACTTTAACTAAGAAAATGAAAAAAGAGAGAGAATTAATTGAAAAGACCCGAGAGAGGCTAACTTCGACAAAGTTTGCAGGGGTTTTGCCAGTGGAGGATATTCTGGATGATCAGCAGGATAGTTATGTCAGACTCAGGCCAGATCAGATGGCTGGCGGTGGCGGTGGTGGTGGTGGTGATCATCATATTATTGCGGAGAATAGTAGATTCTTCGGGCACTCGAAATCCGATTCGAGAGAAGATCAATGCTTTTTGAAGATGGATAATAATCATCTGCTCTCAAGAGCAGTGCCAGCAGCCTGCGTGAAGACTGCTGAGATGAGGTGGGTTGCGGCTAAAAAGATGGGAGAGGCGGCTAAGGCGGCAGAGGCTGTTGCTTTAGCGGAGATCAAGGCGCTGACGAGCGGGGAGAACCCGTCGGAGTTTCTCCTCTCCGAACCTGACAAGATGAGCTTCAACTTCAAAGTGCAGTCGCCTCTGAACTACAGAGGACAGGAAGCGGCAAACTGGTCGAGGAAAAAGCTTGCCGACGCCATGCTTCACATCGACGAGGCTTCTCATTCTTCGAAGAGTTCGGTAATGAGGCAGCTAAAGGAGGCCACGGAGGAAGTTAAGTTCAGCAAAGTGGCATTGGAAGAGGCCTTGAACAGAGTGGAGATTGCAAACAGGAAGCAACTTGCCGTTGAAGAGGCTCTGAACAGGTGGATTCCTCCCGAGCATGATCGGAAACGAATGCAATCGGATTATAACTCTCCTAGAATCAACATCTTCCATCCGGCTGATCATCACGATCATCATAAGGATTCTCCTTTGAGCTATGAACACAGTCAAGTCTTGGTGGATAACCCTATTGGCCCGAAGCCCGTTTTGAAAACAACGGTTTCAATGCGAGACGTACTGAGCAAGAAGCAAGTTGGGAGTGCCGAAGAGTATGGTAGGCGAAGGGATCAGAGTGGCCACAATGAGACGCACAAAGTGGCATTGAGCGAAATGCTTCAAGCCCTGAGAGAGGACTTGACATTTCCTTCAAAAGCCGAGAAAGATGGGAGTGATCACCAGAAGCAGTACATGGCGCAGAGGAAGAGGTTCGGGTTCATCCAGATTTCGCTACCCCTGACAAAGCCAAGCAAAAAGAAGATGCACACCTGAATCCAGTGTAAAACTCTCTTGAATAATGCCAGAGAGCACCGGTGATGTTGTGGGTGTTGTGGGTCACCACCTTCTATTAGTTAGGTGTTGGATACTACGGTGTCTCGAGCATTTTTCGACTTGGCTACAGAAATGCTATCTTGTTTGTTTGGCTAGTGTGTTGTGGTTTTTTTGTTTATGTACTAGTGTTAGTAAATATGATGTGCTTAGTGTATCTATAGTATTGTAAAGGGTGTTACGTGATTGGCTGGATTTGTTTTTGTGAAATTAGTGCTTATGAATGTTGCCTTTAGTGGTTATGAAATTGTCTCTCCTATAAATAATCCTGTGCCAACGCAGCTATGAAGAGTTTAAAATATTTATTTATTTTTATAGGAGGGTATAGTTGTGCACCAGTACTCTTATGATTAATTTTGCAGTGGTTTGACGTTTGGATATTTCAGCTTTTATTGTAGCAAATATATCAAAGTCTAAAGAATTTAAAAGAGAGTAAAACTCTAAAAACTTAAATTTAAAGAATTCCACTTACTTTTTTAAAAAACAAATATGTATTTTAAATTTAAATCCAAAAAGTTGACCCAATAAACGAAACCACGTCTTTAATATCGACTCAAAACATCCAAAACTTACTTACCATATATTTCTTGTGGTTAAACCGTACCCGTTTCATGTCAAGCCAATCATATCCAAAAAAATCAGCCCAATCTGACCCACTTCTAATGCTGTGATTCGCTTGAGCAGAGATACTCTCTCGTATCCCTGCCCACTTTCTACCCCAACAAGTCTCATGTTATGCATATCTGCGCAATGATTCTCATACGGATACAGTTTGATATGTTTGTAATTTCACGCTTGAGAGTGTAGGGTGATTGGGCAATTTCCTTCGCGCGTGCCGGAAAACCAGGACCGTAAGACGGGAGTGCTCCTCAAATTGTACGGAGTTAATGTTCGACGGCCTTAATCCTAGCGACGTGTTTCCCGCACTTCACAGGTACTCATTATTTATCCCACTTCACCAACCATCCACTTACACGTCCCCAACATTCCTTCAGACATACTCTTACGTGTCAGATCCTGATTTGCCACATGTCATTGCTTTTCTTCCTTAAATTTTTTTTTGAAAGGATTTTTTCCTCAATTTCTTTTCTCAGAAATAACCCAAAAAAATTATTTTCTCCTAGACAACCAATAATCGTCGTTTACAAAGCAATTTAATATTATGTTTATTCCCAAAAAGAGTAAAGCGGGAAAGGAATGTTTTTACCATTTTTTCCTTTCTAAAAACTCATTTTCGTTCCTTTATTTTGATTCTTTATGTACTTTTATCATCAATGGCATTACTGTGTACATATATATATATATATATATATATATAATGAACAAAATATATGAGCTTAATACTATCTATGGTTATTTCACGGAAGAGTTTAAGAAAAGAAGTGGAAGTGGAGATTCGACTGAAAATTGATAGGAAAGGGGTTGAGACTTGGAAGAACATGTCCAAGGAGGTAAAAGCTAATATGAAATATATGTATATGTATGTATGTTATTAATATGTATATAGTCGTCTTTTAGTTGTTTCAATTAAAGGGTCTTAATGCTATAGGTTTATTATGTTTTGTTAGACTCTTTTTTTCTTTTCTTTTTTTTTTTTTTTTTTGGGGTTAGGAGAGGCAACCATATATCATGAAAGCAGGTCGGGCAAACTTGCGTACGACAAAGCCTTGCTTGAAGAGGTGAATTTCAAGCCAATTGGACCATTCCATTTTTTAAATTTTTCATAAATTAATTCGAAATGTGCGTTGCTGAATTGCTTAGAGAGCTCCATGAACATTGATCTGATCGAAGCCTCAAAAACTTGAGTTTAAAAAGGTGTTTCTTTAGGGTGAAAAATATCTTCAATTTCAGAAACAAACTATATACCCTGGTTTCTAAATTGGGATAGTTAAGCAGGTTGATGTTTGGTTCCTTGTTTGTAGGTTGATAATGAGACAGATTCCACATCGGCTTGGAACTTTTATACAGTATGTCTACTACCCAAAACTGAAAGAAATTTCATATTTTGCTAGGAAGTTAGGTCAGTTGATTTTCTACTTCCAACTGATTGCGCCAGTCTATCCATGATTTTCCTATATTTATTTCTCACATTGTAAATTCACATGATTATGTATGCTATGAAGGCTCTGAGTGTTCAGGATGCATGAAAAATTACATTTTTTTTTTATTTTGCCTTCCAAGAATTATGCCGATCCACTTTTGCATAATTGCGTAATATTGTTCCCGATAATTGTACTGATCTATTTATTATTATCATATAATTATATATATTGCTCACATAGTAAAATTATCATAATTGTGTATGCTACAAAGTTTGTGAGCGTTCTGAATGGCTCACTTATGTGGTATCCTGGATTTGCATCCTATTATGTCAATATTGTATTTCTTGGTGAACTTCATCTTATGTCATGAGCCTTTTATCCATTCTCTGTATGGTTTCTAACATCGAATTTGTTCTTCGCTGCCTAAACACGAGGCGAATGCAGCATATTCTTACATTTTTGAATCATTTATTTTAATTTGTCATGTATACTAATCCACTAATGATTTCCCATTATCGGTCTTATTGTAAATTACAGTGGGAAGATTGTTTGGTTTCTGGATAGGACACTTATGCTAAGGTACTGCCTTCCTATTTTTTAGCTCTGAGATGATCTCTTAATCCACATGATTAGATCAAAGCCAGATTCCTTATTGTTTGTGTTTTCTAACATATGCTGCTCCCTTTCCTTTTTTGCTTATTGACTTCTAATTTCCTTGCTCTCACTTCATGGAACAGGTGAGGGATCAGTGGATTATTTAAAAAACCTCAAAGAGTGAAGTTTGGTAGGCTTTTTGAGGACTATTTTTGTTAAAAATTTTGGTAAATGGTGCCAGAATTTCACCTCTTCCCTGTGGCAAGTCGTTTGGCTTTTGTACAGTAACATTAGGAACTTGGATTTTTCTTTTTTGGAAAAATAGGAATTTGGATTTAAAGAAAAGGTTGTGTTTTTTTTTTTGGAGAGTATAGGAATTGGGTCAGAGGATTTGGTGGTCTTAAGAGGCAGAGGATATTCATGTAAATTGCAATGGCAATGCATTCCTTTTACTTCTCTACAAATTCACCCGTTGTAAGGTTTATGAAAACTCATGTTTTGAGTGCTTTCGCCCAATTTATCTGACTATTGGCCAACTGCAAAATTCAATTCTTTTTTCAAAAGTATGCGACATGTCGTTTCCACTTCATTCAAGATGAAGAAACGACATATTGTTTAATGAGGAAACTGACAGGAACTCAGTCATTGTCAAATGAATTCCACCGTTCCAAAGAAAACGACCCTCGCATTTGCA
The DNA here is from genome assembly GCA_946598075.1 of Artocarpus hirsutus. Classification (NCBI taxonomy): domain Eukaryota; kingdom Viridiplantae; phylum Streptophyta; class Magnoliopsida; order Rosales; family Moraceae; genus Artocarpus; species Artocarpus hirsutus. Next base: position 11,967 of record CAMOHE010049623.1, on the reverse strand, counting down.
CTCCTTAAAACGAGATCTCATTCTTGCCCACAAGACTTTAAAAGACGTTTATCCTTTTACATCAAAAGCGTGATGTTTAGATCCTCCTTTCACACTGCCAATTTGAACTAGAAATATTAGGGTGTTTGGGAGAATATTTTTAAATTATCAGTTTAGGTTTAAAAACTATAACATATGTGAGCTTTATATTGTAGCCTTTTGTTATAGCATATAAAAGTATTACACTGTTTATATTTCAAATCATTAGTTTAAACTACTCTTTTAAATATCTTATAATTAATAATATTTTATAAGAAAAAACACTTTAACAAAACTGGTTAAATTGGTGAACCAAACATCACAAAAGTTGCTTTTATATATTGCTCTTTTTGCTTCCATTTGCCGTAGCTCTTATTTTTTATTTTGTCTCGTTCAAAATTTCCTTTTCTATAATTCTCCTTGAGTCCTCATTTTCTTTGACTTTTAGTTTTGAACTTTTATTAAATCGTGGCTTTTGTGCCCAGTTGGCTTTTTGTTTGTTGCTAGGTTATCTCTTGCGGTCGTTTACTAGAGTGTTTAAGAGAGTTATTTAAACTATTAGTTTAGGTTTAAGAATTGTAACATGAAAGCTTTTATAGTACTATAGCTTTATTGTAGCAGTGAGAGATTTACACTGTTTATATTTTAAATTATTGGTTTAAACTACTCTTATAAAGACCCTATTCATCTTCGCAATCAATTTTTATGTGTTTAGGTCATGCTTAGTTGGGGTTTACACTTAGGTTTGATTTTTAAATTAAGGATATGCTTACCAAACCGTAAAAGAATATAAGAGAAAAGATGATGTATTTGTTAATTAAATAAAGTAATATTAATGGATATTATGTAGGGTTTATTACTGATTTATTACAGAGAAAAAGAATTAATCCTTTCTTTTGCCCTTTGATGTAAACATCCCGTCAGATTATATATTCTTATGGACCGATCATTTCATTAAACGGACATGGAATTGCGTATCGTAAACGAAATGGGTGTAAAAGACTTTTCGATTTCAATCCTAAAATTACACGACTTATTATCCTTTGACATGTGTCGTCGTTTCGTCCTTTGTTGTCGTTTCTGTCCTTTTTGGTGGTCGCTTTTCCCCACCGTCATCACGTGACTTGCCGAAAGAACCAGGATCTTCACGTGTATATACCTCATGTAAATCAATTCATTACCGTTTTGCATCGAATAATTATTTTTATCTCCGTCATTAAAACCCAAAATATAAAACGGAAATCGAACATCCAAAAATCAAAACAAAAAGGCACCTCTTTCTAAGCTTTTATTGTGACCTGTTTCTATGGACTGCGCTTGCAGCAATTTCAGAGCCTCTTCTATACTCCTTCCATGTCCAACTTCATCTCGTATTTCGCTCTCTTCATTCCCTTCAAACCTCGATTTTCGGTAAGCCCTTGTTGGTCTCTCTTTTCTTTCTTTCATTCGTTTATTCGTTTGTTTGATTCTCTTCTTCAATATCACCATTTTAACTTTTACGCGCATTTTAGCAGAGACTAAAGCGTTTCGACCTCATTGAGAAGCATTTAGTTGTCAGAAAGGCTTGTGGGTTCGACAAAAATGGCTTTTCCATCACGCCCAACAAGCTTTTTATGCAAGAGGTTCTCTTCTCAATTGTCAATTCTTTTGCCCCGTTTAATCGTTTATTCATGTATTCATTATCTTAAAAAGAATGTTGAGAAATAACACTGGAAAATTCAATTTTAGCTTCTGGGTTTGTCTTAATTTCCCTTCTCATTTTTACTTTTATTTTTATTTTTAGTTTGTGTGTGTGTGTGATGTTAATTATTATTTTTTGTCTTATTTTTGTGAGTGATTTATATTGAATTAAAGGTATTGTTGCTTTTGTGTGCTTGCCTTTCTCAGGCTATTGGAGCTGAATATGGGGAAGGTTTTGAGACTTTTAGATTAGATGGGCCTCTAAAGATTGATGTGGTAAGGAATTTAGCTGATTAATTTGATTTCTATAATTATTAAATTGCTCCTCGTAGGTCCTACCATTTTCTTTGATTGAATTTGATGAAATTGCTAAGCTTTCTTTAGCTGGCTGATAATGATTAACTTGTGTTAACTCTGATTGCAAATAGGATTTTTTGAATGAGAAGTTGCAAGAAGGTTTTCTTCAACGTATACGTTATGCTATGAAGCCAGATGAAGCTTATGGTCTTATTTTTTCATTTGACAATGTTGTGGTAAGTTTCAAACCGGCAATGTAGTTGAGAAACTTGAAAATCTACAATAGTCACCTCATACAACTGCATGTATAATGTGTTTCAGGCGGATACTGGGCTTTGAAGTTGGCATCATGGAAGCAGCTTGCTTCAGAAGAGGGTATGCCGCAAATTTTCCCTTTAACTATGTGTTCTTTGTGATGGGGTCACTGGCTGTAGCTTGCAGAATCCATAAGTCTGTGATGTTTATCAAATAAGATATCTCTTGCATCTCTCTGTGTGTGTTTGTGCAGAGAGAGAGAGAGAGTAATTTACACACTCTCTCTCTCTAAGAATGTTGTAAATTCCTTTTCAAAACTGTGGTTCAATTGATTGGAAAAATACATTTTCTTTTCTGATCAATTGAACTGGTAGGCTTCGTTTGTGTAATTGGGTTTGGATGATATACCTTTTTTTTTTCCTCTTAAAAAAATGACTTTGTGTGTAGGAAGGGAAATTCCTGAAGATGGTGAATTGCAAGAGTGATGTATATGCAGGTGCTGATCATGTGTTCAAAGGTTTGGATGTTTCACTTAGGTTTTATGCTTTATATGTATTAGAGTATTGAATATCTTTTTAAACCATCTATATTTTCCCCCTTATTGAATGTCTCTCACAAGTATTTTAAATATCAGCTTTTACTTTGGATGAAGCCGAAGCGAGATGGATAGATGGCTTCAAGATTTTCACAGATATACTACGAAAATCTTCTGAAGGTGAGTTCTTGAGGTAGCATATTCTATACGTCATGTGTTATCCCTTGGAAGCAGCTAATTATACTATTTGTTTTCTCTCTCCCTCTCATTTTAGCTGGAAAACCCGTGGAGGGCCTCAAAGAATGGCTAGATGCAGTTTCTACGCTCGTATCCCTTGTGCTTTAGTTTCAAGTCTTGATCGGAGAAACATGGTCGAAGCCCTAGATCGGACAGGGCTAAAAATGTATTTTCAGGTTGGTGATCTTAAATGATTAAAATGTTCTTTCTGGTGTACATATTTGTGGTTAGAAAATTCTATTGCTACAGAGTAGTGTTTAGCATAAGATTGCAATTAGTTCTCTTAATTTATCCTAATCATGAAGTTACTCCAACAGCAGCTTTTTTTTTTTGTTCGTAAATTGCCTTGGAGGTCTTGTCGATGGCACCAAATGTCAACTGCCCATGAAGCAAAGACAGAATTTCTGATCCATGTAATCGAATTCTGTTAGTTTTAATAAAGTGAGATTGGTGTAGAACTGCTTCAGCTGACTACAACTTCTTTGGCTGCAGGCAATTGTGACGGAGGAAGATGGAATGGATTCTATAGCTCATAGATTTCTTTCCGCAGCTGTAAAGGTATTGTCCCCTTGGACCCATTGAATACTCGACTAGTAAACATGCATTGTAGAATAGGGCAATAAAGCACACCAAAGCCAAACAAATTAAATTACGATGCTGGATTAACTTTCCTTTCTTTTTTTTATTTTTTTGTTGCAATTCATTCTCATAATATCGAATGCAGCTTGATCGGAAACCGTCCAAGTGCGTGGTGTTTGAGGATGATCCCAGAGGCATAACTGCAGCCCACAACTGCACGATGAAGGCTGTTGCATTAATCGGCACCCACCCTGCGTGAGTAATTTCAAACTCAATAAATATTATCATATTGGAATCCTAGATAGTAGCATACGGAAAAATTATTGTTGTGAGTCATTTCAAACTCAATAAGTATTATCATATTGGAATCCTAGATAGTAGCATACGGAAAAATTATTGTTGTGAGTCATTTCAAACTCAATAAGTGTTATCATATTGGAATCCTAGATGGTAGCATGCGGAAAAATTATTGTTGTGAGTCATTTCAAACTCAATAAGTGTTATCATATTGGAATCCTAGATAGTAGCATACGGAAAAATTATTGTTGTGAGTCATTTCAAACTCAATAAGTATTATCATATTGGAATCCTAGAAAGTAGCATACGGAAAAATTATTGTTGTGAGTAATTTCAAACTCAATAAATATTATCATATTGGAATCCTAGATAGTAGCATATGGAAAAATTATTGTTTTACGTCTTCTTGGTATTTATGATCATTGTTTCTGTCGATTATTGGAGGCACATGAAAATTTGACGCCATCCCATTTCTATAACAACTCTCTTAAGAAATCAAAACTTGGGGTGCGTTTGGTTGGATGGTTCATGTGGTTTAAACCGAAGTTTAAGTTTGAATCATTGATTTGATAGTTTGAACCAAAAAAAAAAAAAAACCTAAATCCAGAAATACTTCCTCCCCTATTTTTAACAGTTTGAACCCATTTTACAAACCATACTTTTCAAACCTTATGTTTCAAATAAGAAAAGTTCAAGCACTGCATTTCAAATCAACAAACTAAACATATATTTTGCCTTCATGTGGTTTTCTTATGTTGCCTATGTGTTCATGTTGGCATATGCAGGTACAATCTAGAGCAGGCTGATCTTGCAGTTGCTAGTTTCAATGAGCTTTCAGTCATTAACCTACGGAGATTATTTGCCAACAAAGGTTCCACTTTCATGGACCTCCAAAAACAGATAGTTGAGAAATCTCCGCCTAAAAGAAAGCTTACAAATGATACAATTTTCTGATTCGCTTTCTGCAATGTTCCTCACCTTGTCCTTTTCTCACTATCTCCTTGTAATCTACTAGCCGATCATCATTTTCTTCTTTTGTTGTAATTGCTCATTGTTTTTTTTTTTTTTTTTTTTTTCTGTGGGATATCAATTTACGAATTAGATACATCCAATTCTTAACAATATCAAATTAAACATTATAAATCAATGAAATTCGCCTACAAGGGTCTACTCATCCCTTTTGTTGCAAACTTGCAATGCATCGTATTAGCAAAAATTTATTATTTTATTGCATTTGCTAAAGACAGTCTTTGATCTGTGGCTGTAACATTATGCTGGATGAAAGGCTAGGCCAATATTTACGCCAAAAATTCGTCCAAAAAGTAGTTACACTGAAACTTTGAATTTCCCATTATGGTTCAAAAACGGAGAGAGAGAGATTATCATCTTGCTAAGTTATATTTGTCACTTGTGTTAGTGTCTGTTTGTCCTTAGGGTCCCTACTAGTTATTTCAATTTTTTTTTTTTTAATGTTATCTAAGTGCCGAGCTAAGGTCTTTTTTGGACGGTTAAAAACGTTATTTCAGTCAAAATATATTGAGAGATAAAAAATTGTACCCCTATAACTTGAATATTTTGTAATCGGTAAGATAAACTCTGACCTTTGAACTTTCACATAGAATCTTAAATTTTTTAGCACTTGACAATGTAGTCTAATTGTCAATAGATGTTGGTTAATAGACCACAATCAGGATATTATGTTAAAAAAAAAAATTTAAAAGTTTAGAACAAAAATTTTGGCTATATTTTTTTTCGAATAATTTTTTTAATACTTGGTGAATATTTTTGTATCTTAATTCAGAAGTTTTATTAACATAAAAAATAATAAAACCATCTCAATTGTCATCCAAAAAAAAAAAACCATCGGTACATACACAAAGATAATACATTCAGACAAGCAAAAAGCAAAAAAGCATCTCCTCCTGTTCAATACACCGAGAAGGAGGAGGAACTGAATCAACTCCTTCGTCCAACACCCGCGCCCGGTCACCGATTCCGCGATCGTCGAAGAAGAAGAAAAGGAATCTGTGGGTGATCGAAGTCGGACATCCGAACGAAATACTTGGTAAATTCTGTTCTGTGCTTTGCATGAATTAAGTTCTTTGTATACTATTAATAAAGTTAAGATCTTGTTATGCTTTATATTTTGTAACGAATGCTTTTGAAGCATATGGGTAAACATTGAACTGAAAATGTGATTTTTTGATCTGGGCTATGGTTGTTACTTGGTAATTCAGAGACCCAATAATCTGGTAGTAATTTTTTTTCTTTTTTTTTTTTTTTTTTGTTTTGCGAATGATCACAGGGTTCTGTATTTGTTATGGCTTACTTTTTCTACAGAAATACGACTCTCCAAAGAGATAACATAGGCAAGAAGAACGTAATCTGGGATAAGTGAAAGAAGAAAGGGAAAATCTGTTAGCTCGTTTATGGAGTTACAGCTTAATCTCGATTTTAATGGTGGGTCTGTGGATAATGTCTTCATTTTGACACTAAGATTACTCAAGCGTTTTCTTCTTTCTTTTAATATGACTTCAAACAAGTAGAATGTTTCTTTTTTTCACTTCGTCAATTTTAAGTTTCTTGTAATTTTTTTAAACAATATTATGGTTTTTTGTTAGCTGTTTTCTTTTCATTTTAGGTTGTGATTTATATATTCTCTTTTCTTACTCAACTCCTGTAATTTGTTGAAGTTTAGGAAGTGATTTTTATTTTTATTTTTCGAGAGAGATGTTAACAGTCAGATTCTCAGAGGACTAATTGGGGACAACTTGTAATTCAGAGACTCATTTTGAGATGTTTTATAAGTCAGAGACAATATATGATTTGGCTATAGTTTGGAGATTAACAATTGAATCAACGTATTTTTTTCCAGCATAAACGCAGGTTCTAAACAAAGTCCAACATTGAGAGATCAGAAAAGCAACAAGGGGGGATTATCACTTCGTGTACAAGGACGTAGAAGGAGCATCTACACAGTGGGATGACATACAGATGAAGCTTGGGAATCTTCGGCCCAAGCCACCGGCTTTCAAGCCTCCGCCGTTCACGGCAGCCGAAGACGAAGCCTCTCTTCCAAAGGACAAGTCTTGGATTGATAGAAAAACTGAAGACGAGCTCGAAGATCTCGAAGATGATGCTGATCTTGATGACGATCACTTTCTCGAAGAATACAGGTAGGTCCTTTTTTTTTTTCCTTCAATTTAAATTTTCCCAATGGAACCTTGTTCAATTTTTCTTTCTTTTCTTATTCAATTTGGCTCCAAAGAGAACATGATTCGGAGGAGATGTTGGAATTGAATTAAACGAAGTTTTGAACTTTCTGGAACTTTTGTTCTGAAAGTACTCTCTTTAGCGTTTGCTTACTTTCAGTGCTTTGTTTACTTAAAAAGGAGAGATGTCTTACCTTTTAGTTTAATGGCAACTTTTCATAAATTTTGTACATATAATTCTAAATTTGATTTGTTGAGAATTATGCTTGTAAATCTATAAGAAATTGAAAATGGAAAATTCATGTGTAAAAACATTGCTTAGGAATTTGTGATTTCTTTAGGTAAACAAAGCCTATTTGATTAGAAATTTGTAAGAAGGAATGCCCTTTGTCATCTGTTGATGGTTTCAGTTTGATTTAAAATCTTTTGTTGATAGGAAGAAGAGATTGGCAGAGCTGAGAGAAGCAGCTAAGGTTGCGAAATTTGGATCGGTTATTCCAATTTCAGGATCAGATTTCGTGAGAGAGGTCTCACAAGCTCCATCTGATGTTTGGGTTGTTGTGATTCTCTACAAAGATGGGTATTCTTCGAAAGATTCGATGAATTTCCACTGTGTTTCAAAATCAACCTTGGTAGAGTTTCTCATGTTTAATAACTTGAACGAAAATCTCTCGTAGAATTGCGGAGTGTGGCATGCTGATGCAATGCTTGGAAGAATTGGCAACTAGATACCCTGCAACTAAATTTTGCAAAATAATATCCACAGATTGCATTCCAAACTACCCAGATCATAATCTTCCTACTCTTCTCGTGTACAACAATGGTGCAGTTAAAGCAAATTACATAGGCTTGCAGCGGTTTGGCCGGCAATGCACACCAGAAGGTACTTGAAAATTGAAATCCAAGCATTTTTGTTGATTAGCAGCTTTGAAACTCTTTTGGTAACTCTGTTGAAAGTCTTTAACGTATGTTTTTTTTAACATGCGCATTTGTCTGTGTTTCTTGTTTCCCCTTGAAATGCCAGGTGTGGCATTAGTTCTCTGCCAATCTGACCCTGTACTCAACGACGGCCAGAGTGGAAGTGATCCATCGGGTAAAGCTGTTATCGATGCAGTTCGCAAGAGGTTTTTAGGGAAGGTTGTGACAGAACACGAAGATGATGATGATGGATCTTCAAGCGATTAGGATCTTTGTAGTTTCTTTTTGTTTGTACCAGTTACTAAACTTGTCCTCAGGAGATGATATAGTGGCCACTTTTTCTTTCTGATTCTTGGCACTTTGGCTGCTCATACAACTCTTTTGGCACTTCCTTGTCGCATAATTTTGGTTACCTCAATGTTTAATTTACAAACGTCTTGTCAAATTGTTTGTACCACAAGTAACAATGATCTTTCAACTTCAACCCTTCAAATTTAGAGGCTTTGTTTGGCAATAAGTTTCAACTGCTACAATGTAGAACTTTCACATACTATAATGTAAAATAAAAGTTTGCTACAGTGCAATGCTCTCAAATGCTACAGTGTTTAGTTCTAACTTGGTTTTCAAATTCTCATTGATTTAAAAATGTAAGTTGTGGAGTAGAAATTTAGGGCAACAAAAGTGCACTCTGTTTAGCGTCTTAGAGGCAATTAGTTGTCAAACAAATGAGAGAAATTATTGTAGCATTTAACGAGAGACCGTAGCTTCTCAATAAAAATAAGTGTAAATAGCTCGATTGGTCTCTAACTTTTTTAAAAATGTGCAATTTGGTCCCCAGTTTTTTTTATCTAATTAGATCTAACTTTTTAAAAAATGTACAATTTAGTCTTCAACTATTAAGTTTGACTGTTAAAAAATATTTTAACCACTTTAGTGAGGGCATTTTAATAAAATACCTAATATGTTTTAAAAAAAAATTGAAACATACCTAGTAAAATATTGTCGCCAACCCATATCCATCACAACTGTATCTCTTTTTCTCTCTCCCAGCTGTATCTCTCTATGTCTCTATCCTTCTCTCTGGGCATGATAGGCACCTATATCCATCGATGAAGACCGAGTTGTAGGGGGTAGGTTGCGACGAGGTTAGGTGCGATGGGGGAACAAGTCATGACGAGGTGAGTTCCAATGAGGCGCTTGGGAATGGGGTCGCATGGGGTTAGGTGCGATGGAGGTGGGGACAATGGGGAGGGGGCTGCGACGGTGTTGGCCGTAGAGGAGGGGTCGTTGATACAGAGTGGGGCGGTGGGCAGGGGTGGGCGACCGGGAGAAGCTGATGGATTTAGGTATGGGTTTTGGGCTTTTTTTCCTTTTTTTTTTTTTTTTTGTTATTCCTTAGTTTGAATTTTGTAAGTAAAAATCAAACCAATGGCTAGGGACTACAATATAAGTTGTGACACGATGACACGACATGAACCCGACATAAATTTTTGTGGGTTAATGTCAAAAAAATAAACCCCGGGTCAGCTTAGTGTCAACCCGAAACTAACATGTCTAAAAGTAAGTCAGGTTTAGGTCAACTTGACTAACCCTAAATTGACCAAAAAACTAACCCTCTTATATTTATTCAGATATTTTTTTATTCTGTTATTATATATAAGATCAGATATAGACAATAGTATAACCTTAAACATCAAAACCCTACCTCTCATTTTGGAAGATAAACCAGTTCCATTATCTTATTCTTGCTATGACGGCTCGTGATATTTTAAGCATTCCGATATGAATAGGTGCATCAAAATCTGCATTTGGTAACAATATCAACAGTTGTTATGATGGCTTGTAATATGTTTTGGACTTGTTGGATGTTTTTAAAATTTTGGGATTGGACTTCCTTGTTGTTGTGGTATGAAACTCATCTAATTTTATGTTTGTTTTTATGTTATATATATATATATATATATATATATATATTAGTGTAGGAGGGTCATAGGCGGGTTGTGGGTCAAATACGGGTCACGGGTCATTTTTTTGACATTGCACATAAAGAACGGGTTGGCATGGGTTGTGTCAACCCGTACCAAAACAAGTCGTGTTAGGGTTGAGAATTTTCAACCTGTTCGTGTCACGGGTCAGTTAGTGTTGACCTAATTTTTGTAAAAATTGACCTCAGCCCTACACTAACCCGACCCGTTGATCTAACTTGCCACCCTTGCCAATGGCTATGATTTGGTGTTTTTGAATCAATAGCTGTTGTTTACTTTTAATTTTTTAATGTATCAATTATTTGAAAGGTAATTTAGTTATTTTACTTAAAAATGATATTTAGTAATTTTTAACAATTAAACTTAATAGCTAAGGACTAAAGTGCACCCTTTTTAAAAGGTTGGATTTAGTTAAATAACAAAAAAGATTGGGGACTAATTTATATCTTTTTAAAAAAATTAGAGACCAACCGAGCTATTTACATTAAAAATAAAAATAAAAGTTGATGATATTTAAACAAATAAATAGAACTGCCTCCAGCAACCATGGGGTAGCCGTTCAATTCCATCATGAGCAACAAAGTTCTCCCTGCACATTCTCTTTTAAATCCCGACAGGATCAAAATGCATGTGCAATAGAGGAAAAAGGCTACTGTAACGACTGTGAAATTAAAATATAAACAATCAAGTAAAAAGTTCACAGAATGATTTCTATATTCCACAAAATAAACTCATAATAGGGCTTTTTTTTATTGTTATTATTATTTTTAAGAAAGACATTACGACTACACACTTAGTGTTAGAGAAAGGAGATTGAGGAAATAATGACTTGATATTTCTTATTGATTTGGGTAATATATATACAGAGAATTAAGCATTATGGTAAGTTATACAAAGGCACAAAGTTAGGGATCTATCCTAGAATTATGAGATTACAACTAATTACTATCCTGCAATTAGGGGATTTCAACTGATTACAAAAATCTGAAAAATACAGAAAAATCTTTTGTGATTTATTCTCTAATATCATGAAAATCTTTTGTAATTAATTCTCTAATATGCCCCCTCAAGATGGATCTCCAGAGGAGATGCCAATCTTGACCCGTAAGTGTTGAAAGCGGCTCCGTGGAAGAGGTTTGGTAAGAGCATCTGCAAGTTGATCTTCAGAAGATACATGAGCTACACGAAGGGCTCCTGATTGAACTTGATCACGAATGAAGTGATAGTCAATGGCTAAATGTTTCATTCTCGAATGAAAAACTGGATTGGAACAGAGATGGGTAGCACCAACATTGTCACAATAGATAACGGGTGCAGTAGAAAGAGTGACACCAAGTTCTGTGAGAAGTGAACAGACCCACCGAATTTCTGATGCGGTAGCAGCCACTGATCGATATTCAGCTTCTGTAGAGGACCGTGCAACAGTACGTTGTTTCTTGGAGGACCATGAAATAGGATGACGACCAAGATATACAATATAGGCACTTGTGGATGTGTAATCATCTTTATTGCCAGCCCAATCTGCATCAGAGAATGCATGTAAGGACAATGGATTGTCCTTAGAAAGGAAAAGACCATATGATGATGTACCACTGAGATAGCGAAGTAAGCGTTTGGCGGCGTTCCAGTGATCTGATGTTGGGCGATGCATGTACTGAGAGAGTTTGTTAACAGCATAGGCAATGTCTGGTCTAGTGAGGGAAAGGTACTGTAAGCTGCCAACAATTGTTCTATATTCTGTTGGATCTGTCAAGGCTGTCCCTGAATGTAGAGATAGACCAGAAGCAGTGGACAGTGGTGTGACAACAGGTTTTGCACCAGTCATTTTTGTTCGAGAAAGAAGGTCTGTTATATATCGTCGTTGAGTGAGAAGCATGCCAGAGTTGAAGTGAATGACTTCCATGCCAAGAAAGTAAGACAGTGAACCAAGATCTTTGATGGAGAAGCGATTTGC
>CAMOHE010049621.1:40557-75684 GCA_946598075.1 Artocarpus hirsutus | reverse complement strand
TCATCTCAGGATTAAGATGCAATACAAATGATTGTCTAAAGTGAATCGATTTGCCAAGACAGAATTATTAATCCAAATCAATTCACTTTATGTCCCGATCCAACACATCGTCACCTATGACAACGTGCCAATGTTTCTATTCACGGAGTCCACCTCCGATGGTCAAGACAAACCATCTCCCAATAGGGATATAGACAACATAACAATCTTTACATGAATAAAGTGCCCAACTTTATTCCCTTGATCGCGGATCTTATGATTTAGACCGTTACCTTAAGAATCGGGTCTTCTGCATAATCTGTCCATCATATGCCCAATTCTTAAAAGTTTAGACCGACAGTCTCAGACTATTGTTTGCTTATCATACATTCAACAAATATGAACGTAAAGAGGACAATATTTGGTATATAAATAATAAATTCTTTATTGATAAAAATGTCTCCAAAAACTCATTACATTTTTACTCCATTAGGGCATACATGTCTAACAGGAAGGCCGATTTGCGAATAGATCAAATCGAGCTCAGTAAAGGAGATTAATTCAATCTCGAAAATGGTATGGTTTCAATGGTCCATTGCTCGTTCAACTAGAGGGTTCGATTGGTTCGACTGGGAAATTATTATTTACTTCACCTAGAATAGATTGGAGATTTGTTTATAGCTAAGGATCTATTAAGTGTGGGTTCGATAGGATCATTGGAATGAATCTGAGCTCGACAGTTACGGGGAGAGACCCACTAAATTACAAAGGAAAACGTGGGGTTGAGGTCCAAAACATGTGCCCTATACAAAATTGACACGTATCCTACTACTTTGAGCATTATTAGGCCTACTCTTTTTACCACATAAAGCCCACGACCTTGTAAAAGCCTCTATAAATAGAGGCTGAAGTGGATACAAATTCTCAAATACCCAAAATTCTATAGGAATAGCTTTATAACACCTTTTCTTAAGTTCATTCTCCATTTTACAGTCATTGCACTTGTATTCTGTATCAGATTCTTATCATAGTGAAGAACAATAATGGATGTAGCTCAATTTATAGAGTGAATTACTCTTAATTTGTTTGGTATCTTTATTTTCCTACACTTGTTTCTTTGTTTAAAACTCTCTGATTTGATTTCGTTGCAATTAGCTTACTAATTCTGTTTATGAAGCTTGCTAAGACTTAATAATGGTGATTTGAGGGCCCAAATCTCTCAAATATAATCATTAATTATAATTCTAATTTATTTTAATTAAATTATAGATTTAATGTCTGCAGGTTGGTGTCCATTGTGGGGCCTTAGGATCACCAGCTCGAGGATCTTTAACGATTCCAAACAGGCGCTGCAATGGCTGACGACAACAACAATCTTAATACTCATGACGAGCAAAATGAATATGCATAGACTGCTCCATAGGGGACAAGCAGCTTGAAGTCCTAGCTTTGGAAGTAAAGTCACTGAAGAAGCTGTTTCAAGAGTAGGCAGCCCACTCTCAAGTTGTGACAGGTAGCTTGAATAGCTTAGTAATGAGAACAACTCACGTAGAAGCCAAGTCAACTACTAGAATTCTTAAATTTCAGCATATTCATACTATTATCCTTACTCTAAGTATTGACTACCCAACGATTGCAGTGGCAATACCAGACACCATAGTCTGTACGACAACAACCCATGTTTAGTCCAATTGGCATGATGTAGCCATCGAGTACTCCACCAACAACATCGACAGCTACTCCAACTACAACAATGTCGATGACTACATCAAGCATAACAACTACAATGGCTAAGCAGAACATGGGACCACAACAATTGGAACCATAGAGTTGCCCTGTGTAGGACCCAAACAAGCTATGCAACAACTAGAATTTGCTCCCATTTTGACAATACTAATAGCAGAATCTATCCAATAGATGATGCATGATATGCACAACTAAAATACTAAACTAGTCGAAGAGAAGATCGACCAAAATGTGACATAGGTGATGATCAAGACCCTTATGCTGGGTGAAATTTCAAAGAACATCTACAAGACTCTTTTCATGAGGAGAATTACTTCAATTGTCCCTCTGAAGTATGGAAATCTTGTGTTTGCTTGATTCGATGGGACCACATATCTGAAGTATAATGGCCCCTTATGGGCACCATAAGGAACGTTGCTTTTACCATTAAACTTAATAATTACCGATAAGAAGTTTAAAACAATCAATAACACTCAGATAAATATCTTAGGAAACACAAGCATATATTTTTTCTTTAAAAAACTACTTACCAGATTTAATTTTTCCTTCTCGCTTAGCCCAACGGAACACCTAAGGCATTTGGCTAACCGACCACCTTTAAAAAACTTAGTTTACAAAATACAAATATTTAGCAAATACAAACTCACACATATAATGCAAGCACTTTTAACTTCTAATCAAACATCTACTTAAGACTAATCATGAAGAAACAAACTATGTAGCGTTTTCTTTGATAAATAACCTAAGACACTAAAAATCTAAACTACAAATTACATTCAATAAAAGATAAGCTCAAAAGAAGATATCACAAATAGAACTGAGTCTCAAACAAGTGACAATTGGAACATAATTTATTAAATTTTGTTCGAGTTTAAACTCCTTTCATGACGTGACTCTATTTCCAATCCAACAATCCTTGAACACATGTCCATCCTTGTCCTCCATCCTAGTTATCCTGCATCTTATCCTAATCTATGATATGATATAAACTAAGTAAATAGAAAATTGGTAAGTACACATTCTTATTTCACAACATAAAACATTTCATAAAAATCATTACATAACATCGTAATTATAATCATAGTAGTGCATGAGGCATAGGTTTATATAGAATATATCTTTTCTTTTAAACTTCCAAATTAAAACATCATTCATTTCATCTTTAGGGGCCCAAGCGTTGGACCATTAACATCATACGTGCGTTGTCATGAGAGGAGTGGAATAGTTAGTCCCAAATCAAACATGATAAGTCCAAACCTTGCAGAACATTATAAATATAAACATAGGATGTGCAATGCTTAATTAAGTGATACATATATATAGATATACCTTTAACATACCTCGTCATTGAAACATCGGTTAAACCTTCTTGTTGTAACAAGAGTTTTCATGAGAAGACAATATGTAAAAACAAACTAAAAAATTATCATAAAACATGTTCTCAAAATCTTTTTGCGAACTTTTAATATATTGTAGGTAAAAATATACTCACTTGACTTGTTTGCTTACTAAACCTTAAATCGGGTGATGTAGTCATGGTTTTCGATATGTTCGTCTTTTAGAGTGTTCATCTCAATCATTCATATAACACATGAAATTAATATTCATGTTCATGATATTATTTAATACCATATTATATCATCATACATAATTCTTAACGTGACAAACGTCTTTGGGTCACAAACATGCACTTAGAGTTAAGAAATATAAAGACAAAAAGCTTGACCTTTAATTACTTAGAGAAATTAATCTTAAGCCTAAATAAGTGTAAGAATTATTCCGTAACATAGCTAAATAGATAAATATCACTCAAATTTTCTTCTCTTAAAAATATTAATCCAAAATACCTTTTTTTAATTTTCAAAACATTCAAGTAAATCTGCCAATCGTAAAAACTGACTAATCTTCAAGGATTCATAACCATATTTCTTTCAATTCGTATTAAATTAGAGCATACAAATTTACAGGAATAAAGTTAACAAATATATAATGCTTAGATTTTTTCTTTAGCCATAAAAATTTCATTTGATAATTTAAATAAATCACACAATAAATACTACAAAATCTGCCAACAAAGTCATGGCAGTGAGCAGTCCTAATTAAAAATTATGGATTAAATTATTTATGTCATAAAATAATTTATAAAAAATAGTGCATATAGTAGACACATAACGTCATAACATACCAAAAATTTAGCTCCAAATAACTTCAAAATCATTCAAAACACACGTTCAAATTCAGAGTTAATATTAACATCAAACAAGCTAAACAGCAAACATGTTTCATTCAAACATTTGTTAAAATCAAATATGCATGATATGCCTCTGAAATTTTTATTTGACATGCTTAACATATAAATAAAAGCCACAAAATAATAAATCATACAAAACACATTTGAAGTTATGATTTGTCATCTCACAAATTACATAAAGCATATCAGGCAAACATTTATAATGACTGAGTACTTGGCATTCAACGAACTTTATCTTAAAGCATAATAAGGATATGAAGCTAAAAATTCAGACATATAGCTAACAAATCTACAATGACTTAAATTTTTCCCAAAATTAAAAGACGTTTTTCGTCCCATAAAACGGATTTTGCATTACATAAATACAAATATATCAACAAATAAAAATTTCATGAGCAGTGTTTGATCAAAAACTCATAACCTAAAAAAATATTTTGAATGAAAATTTATTAAAAAAAAAAAAAGTCCCACACATTCCTAACATATATATACAAATCATCCAAAAATTGCAACAAAATAAAATTATTTCATTTCAACACATAACTAGCAACTTTCCTGATAACCGAAAACCCTAAAATTATCATATCACACTCCAACTACAAAATCTTATTTTCATGAAATTTCATGATATCATATGAACATAAATGCTTTCAACCATAAAATAACATTTTTATAATCAAAGTAATAAACAAAATAATTTATTTTTCATACAAACATACATGCAAACATATTCACAACATAAAAAAATAATTTTCTAATAAAGTTTGTCACAAAACAATATATATCAATCATAAAAATTCAAAAGCATGAAAACCTTTAAGCCATATCTTAAATTCTTATGTTTTCTTCAACAAATACAAAGACTTGCACACAAAATCTTCAAAAAGAATTCCTTCTACTTTGGCCTGAAATAAAATAAGTGTAATAAATTCTTGGCTTTGAGGATTAGAGAGATGATGGAGGCTTGTGAACGTGCATTTGAAAGGAGGTAAGAGAGAGGATTTTCTTTAGTTGGAAATTAAGAGAATGAAGAGTTTAGTGGCTTAAAAGTATGTTTATAGGTTTATAAGAAAGAAGAAGTTAAATGAGTGTAGAAAACTCTAGTCCTAATCTAATTAGGTTTTCTTTTTTTCTCTTTTTTTTTCTTCATGGCTACTATTTTATGGATTAATATATAATATATAAATAACTTTCTTGTGTAATACAGTTAAATCTTAATATAATATATAATTTATTATAACATAATATAATATAATATAATATAATATAATATAATGTAATATATTTTAATTATAATACATCATTATTTATATATAATAACAATATTGTTTACTCCCATGACTCCAAAAAGAATATTAATTTATACATTATTTTTTTAGACACTTTATATCATCTAATTTTTTAATGCCATAACAAAAAGAATGCTACACATGTAATTATCATGACATCATAAATGCTACAAAAAATAAGAAAATATGCAATAAAATTTGTCATTGTCAAAAATATAATTCTAGGACATGTACAACTCTAGAGCATTGTAAAAATTATAAATTTTGAGCAAGTTGAAACTCTTAAACAAAATAAATACTTTATGTTTATCATCATTTTTGACATGAATATTCCGAGCACACTGATCCATCGTGGTTGTCACCTATGGCATTCCTAAACAAAAAGTTAGTTTACTTAACATAAATAATAATAGCTCTTAAAATATCACATTCTAACATTGAATTAACATAAGTATCCATAAAAAAAAATGACGAGTGTTACAACTCTCCCCATGTTATACAAGTTTCATCCTCGAAACTTAAAATAATTACGGATAGTAGGTTTCACATAGCTTCTTCCTCTTTGTGGTTATGCTATAAGACTTTTCCTATATTTCTCTAAGTCTTCGTCCCAATCTCATATCTCTTTTCCATGTAGGTTCTTTAATCTTTTGATTTCCCAATAACTCTTTGACCTAAAAAATGTCCTTGTTCCCTAATATATTTCATTTCAACAACAAACATAGTCAGTTTAGCCCTGTAAATTATATTTCCTCAAATTTCTTATTTTTTTCATTTTGGGCAAAAAATCATTGACCTAGTATGTACTTACTTAGTGTATGGACATGAAAATGTTGTGTAGAAATTTAGGGTTTTACATTCTTCCCTCCTTTTAAACATTTCGTCCTTGAAAAATGTGTAATAATGAATATATAGAGAAATTTCTAATCATTTTTCTTAACATTCTTTCTTTTCACATAAAAATTTCTTCAAAAAATCATGTCTAATTAAAATCATCATACTAACAATATCATATGCAATTTCTGATTTCTCTTCTTACCTCTCTATCTATCATCCTTCATAGAAATATAAATCTAAGTGCAACATTAATTCTCTCTCTTTTCTTTATATCTTACGTTTCATGTATATATATTTGTCTTTAATCACATGCCAAAAGAGAATTGTACTCTAGGAACTCTTTATGCCAAAATATATGAATAATTCTAAAATATTCAGATTTAACTTCAAGCTATATAAAAAGATCATGCACTCTAATAAATCTACTAATACATCCTCTCTTCGTGAAATAGCCAATCCCGTTTATAGCAATGAAAATATACCATACTTGAAGCTTGACTTTCTTTTCTATAAATTTTATAACAGAATATAAACATTGCTTTTGAAATATCATGTATCATCATAAAAATTTTAGGCTTTCTATTACCTTGTTCCATAATTTCCTCAACCAGTATCCTTTAACATGAAATAATAATCTCATATTTAATTTTTAGTCTTCTACATTAATAATTCTAGAATATTTTGTTGAAGTCTTTACTAATTCAAAGGCCATCCATAAAAGGAACTACTGTGTGTGATCTCTACCATATCATCTTATGGACTACTTAATTTGCTGAAATATTATTATGAATAACTTTTCCTAAAATTAATCTTCACTAAGCCTCAAACATTCATATAGTCAATCCTGTTGATAACATATACATTTTCAAAATATCCTTAACTTAAAAAAATTACTATAGAGATCTCACATGTGACCTTACAAAATCCTTTTATTAACCTCGTATAATTCTCAAACCTATTCATTAAAAATACAAAACTATCATTACATTTCTCTTAAGCTACATATCATTCATATACTCCTCATAAACTTTTTCTCTAAGATAATCACATAATTAACCTCTTGTCACAAAACTTCTTGATTATTAACTATTCCGTTATATATAAATAATGAAACAAAGGTCGCTTCTTTCTCAAAATAACATAAGTTTATGTTTCATTGACTAGTAAGATAATTATAATATAGTCATAGAAAATGTAACTTAACATCTATATATTAGAAGGTTAATAATTTCTATACTTACTTGGAAGAGTTGAAATTGACGTGTTGCAATGTGTATTGGAAACAAAAACCGCTTTAGTACCATAGCTGTAACGTCCCCTTAAGATGCGACAGGGAATGTTGCTTTTATCGTTAAACTTAATAATTACGATAAGAAGTTCGAAACAATCAACAATACTTAGAGAAATATCATAGGATACACATGCATATATTTTTTTCTTTAAGAAACTACTTCCCAAGTTTAACTTTTCCTCATCGGTTAGCATGACAAAACACCCAACGAATTCAGCTAACCGACCACCTACAAAAAACTTAGTATACAAAATACAAATTTTTAGCAAATACAAATTTACACATATAATGCAAGCACTCTTAACTTCTAATCAAACATCAACTTAAGACTAATTATGAAGAAATGAACTACATAGCGTATTCTTTGATAAATAACCTAAGAAACTAAAAATCTAAAATACAAATTACATTCAATAAAACATAAGTTCAAAAGAATATATCACAAATAGAATTGAGTCTTAAAAAAATGTAGAACGTAATATATTGAAGTTTGTTTGAGTTTAAATTCCTTTCATGACATGATTCCATTTATAATCCAACACTCTTTGCACACATGCCTGTCCTTGTCCTCTATCCTAGTCAACCTACATCTTATTCTAATTTACAACATGACATAAACTAAGAAAGCATAAGCTTAATACGTATACATTCCTATCTCACAACATAAAACATTTTATAAAAATCATTACATAATATTGTAATCATAATTATAGTAGTGGAAGAGGCACATTTTATCTAGAACATATCTTTTCTTTTAAACTTCCATAACATCATTCATTTTATCTTTAGGGGCTCAAGAGTTGCAACATTAATATCATAGGCTTGCCGTCATGAAAGGAGGGGGTAAGCTAGTCTTAAACCAAATATGATAAGTCCAAATCTTCTGGGACATCATAAACATAAACATAGGGTATGCAACGCTTAACTAAGTGATAAATATATGTAGATATACCTTTAATATACCTCATCATCAAAACATTCGCTAAACCTTCTTGTAGCAAGAAGAGCTTTCATGAGAAGATAATATGTAAAAGCAAACTTAAAAATTATCGTAAAAAGTATTCTCAAATTTTTTTTGTAAACTTCTATCATGTTGTAGGTGAAAATATACTTACTTGACTTGTTTGCTTACTAAACCTTAAATCAAGTGACGTTGCTGCAATTCTCTATATGTTCACATTTTGCAGTGTTCATGTCAATCGTTCATAAAACATATGAAATTAATATCATGTTCATGATATTATCTAATACCATATTACATTATCATCCATAATTTGAACGAAACATGATATCTTTGATTTATAAACATGCACTTAGAATTAAGAAACATAAAGACAGAAAACTCGACCTTTAATCACTTAGAGAAATTAATCTCAACTTATAAGCATGAATAAAGTATAAGAATTATTCCATAACATAACTAATATATATAAACATCACTCAAATTTTCTTTTCTTGAAAATATTAATCCAAATTACCTTTTTCAATTTTCAAGTCATTCAAGTAAATCGGCCAATCATAAAAACTAACTAACGTTCAAGGATTTATAACCCTATATCTTTCAATTTGTATCAAATTAGAGGATAAAAAATTTGTAGGAATAAAGTAACATATATATATAATGCTCAAATTTTTCTTTAGCCATAAAAATTTCATTTAATGATTCAAATAAATTATATAATCAATACTACAAAATCTACCAGCAAAGCCTAAGCAGTAAGTACTCCTAATTTCAAATTATGGATTAAATTATTTATGCCATAAAATAATTTATAAAAAGTAGTACATATAGTAGACACATAAAGTCATAACATACCCAAAAATCAGCTCTAAAAAAATTCAAAATAATTCAAAACACACGTTTGAATTTAGAGTCAATATTAACATCACACATGCTAAGCAGCAAACACATTTCTTTCGAACATTTTTTATAAAATCAAATATACATGATATGCTTTTGAAATTTTTATGTCATATATTTCACATATAAATAAATGTAAAAAAATAATAAATCTTATAAAACACATTTAAAAGTATGCTTTATCATCACACAAATTATATAAAGTAAATCAAGTAGATATTTATAACCACTGAGTATTTAGCAGTCAATGAATTTCATCTTAAAACATAATAAGGATATAAAGCTAAAAATTTACAGACATGTAGTTAACATATCAATTGAAATTTTTTCTAAAATCAAAAGAAGCCATTTGTCTTATAAAACGGACTTTATAATACACAAATACAAATATGCTAGCAAATAAAATTTCGTGAGTAGTGTTTGATTGAAAGCTTATAACCCTAAAGATATTTTTAATGAAAATTTATAAAACAAATCCCAAACATTCTTAACGTATATATACATATCATATCTAAAAATCCTAACAAAATAAAATCATTTGATTTCAAAACATTACCAACAACCTTACCAACTAACTGAAAACACTAAAATTCTTATATTACACTCCAATAACACAAGCTTTTTTCCATGAAAGTTAATATCATATGAACATAAATACTTTCAACCATAAAATAACATTGCTATAATCAAAGTAATAAATAAAATAATTTATTTTTCATACAAACATACATGCATACATATTTACAACATAAAAGAATAATTTTGAAACAAAGTTTGTCACAAAACAATATATATCAATCATAAAAATTCAAAGCCATGAAAACCTTTAAACCATACCTTAAATTCTTATGTTTTGTTCAACAAATATGAAGACTTACACATAAAATCTCTAAAAAGAGTTCCTTCTACTTTGGCTTGAAAGAAAATAAGAGTAATAAATTCTTGGCTTTGAGGATTAGAGAGATGATGGAAGCTTATGAATCTGAATTTGAGAGGGGGTAAGGGAGAGAATTGTCTTTGGCTGGAAAATAAGAGAATGAAGAATTTGGTGGCTTAAAGGTATATTAATAGGTTTATGAGAGAGAAGGAGTAAAATGGGTCTAGAACCCTTGTCCTAGTTTAATTAGGTTTTTTTTTTTCTCTATCTTTTTCTTTTTTTTTCCTCACGGCTACTGTTTACATATTAATATATAATATATAAATAAATTTCTTATGTAATACGGATAAATCTTAATATTATATATAATTTATTATAATATAATATAAGATAGTATAATATAATATAATTTAATGTAATGTAAAGTAACGTAATATAATATAATTATAGTACGTATTGATTTATATACAACAATAATGTTTGCTCCCATGACCCTAAAAAAAATATTAATTTACGCATTATTCTTTTAGACACTTTATATTATCTAATCTCTTAATGTCATAACAAAAAAAATGTTATCCATGTAATTATCATGGCATCATAAATGTTACAAAAAAATATATGCTATAAAATTTATGTCATTGTCAAGAATATAATTCTAGAGCATGTATAACTCTAAGTATTGTAAAAATTATAAATTAAGAGCAAGTTGAAACTCTTAAAAATAAATACTTTATGCTTATCATTATTTTTGACATAAACATCCCAAGTACATCATCCGTCATGGCTATTACCTGTAAAATTACTAAATAAAAAGTTAATTTATTTAATATAAATAATAATGGTATTTAAAATATCACATTTTAAAATTGAATTAGCATAAGTATCTATAAAAGAAAATGACGAGTGATACACAAACGACCATTTCCTCCAATACAAAAATGTGGTCAGTGCAACAAACATCTCCGATTCTATACTTGACGAGATTATAAGCAAGTTATTCATGCAAAGCCTAAAAAGACCAGCACTGAGGTGGTTCAATACCCTTCTAGCTAAAACCATTGACACCTTTGAGGAGCAAGTTGATTCATTCGTCAAGGCATCCTCTGTACACATCAAGATAGGTAAATCGACTAAGGACTTATGGTCGGTTGTTCAGGGACAAGGCAAGCCTCTTTGAGTATACATTAAGAGATTTAGCAAAGTGGCTTGAAGAAAGGACTTCTGCATAAGTCCTAGTTTAAAGATAGTATCTGTTTGGAGTACCCGCAGACAATCCAGGAGGCTTTGAATTGAGCTAAGGGATCGATTGATTTAGAATAGGAGAACGAGTGGTTTAAGTAGGAACTTTCCAGAAATAATACACAAAATAGGACAACAAAAAGGCCACCTCCAAGGGCCAGGCCGGAATAGAGGGATCAAACTAGGACTCTATTGTAGAAGGAATAAAAGAGAAAAGATGAACAGAAAGCACAAGGGAGAAACAGCAGGCCTCTGTCTCTATTGAGGTTCATGTTGAACATCTCCTAAAAAAAATTGATTACATAGTTATAAAAGAAAGACTATGTCAAATGGCCTGGTAAGATGGCACCCAACTAGTCACGCAACCAGTAAAAATACTGTGAGTTCCATTAAGACACAGGCTAGTTGATTATTGATTGCAAGGCCTTGTGAACAGAGATAGCAGAGCTTCTGAAAAAAGGCCAACTTAGACAAATTCTGTCAGAAAGAGGCTGACAAACATATGGGTTTAGTTGCAAGAGAGGCAGAAGGAAGAATGTTCGAGCCCAACAGAAAACACCACCACCACCACCAATAATGAAAATGATTAGAGCCATATGTAGAGGCTCAATTTAAAATGGGGATACCTCCAACTAGATCAGGGCTCAATAGAGAAGGGCCAGTCAACTAAGTATTAGCACGATGAATGATAAAGAGTATGATGATCACTTGATTTTGTTCCATAGTAACGAGGAGTCAGGACTCGATAGACCACATGACAACGTGCTTCTGATCAAGCTTAATGTGGCCAACTATGAGATCGGCCAAATTCTAATTGACAATGGCATCTTAGCAACATTTTGTTTCTCTCGACCCTCATGGAGATAGAGATCAGTGAAAAAGAAGCAGAAAAGACGAACACAACACTTGTTAAGTTCAACGGTGAAGCAACAACAACATAAGCAAGATTAGGTTGCCAATTTATGCACCAGGAGAAAATAGAATAACAAATTTCCTCGTTATGGACTACCCATCTTGGTACAATATGATTCTTAACCGACCATGGATTTACGACATGAAAGCAGTCCCGTCCATATACCGAAATTAACAAGAGTCAGCATGCTGCAATAAGCTATTGTCTCATAGCCATAAAGCAGAAAGTAAAGGCAACATTATAGCAATTACAGATAAGTTCAACGAACAAATAAAGCACACAAGAGCAGGGGGCCAGTTCTCAAACAACTAGACAAAGTGTAGATCAACCCTAAGAACAAACACAAAATAATGAACATTGGCTCATAGCTCAATCCATAGGTAAAAAACACTATAGTGGAGTTTTTAAAAGCTAAAAACGATTGTTTTGCATGGTCACATACAGATATGCAATGCATTAACTCAAGCATTATTAGCCATCAACTCAACATTGATCCCAATCATCGACCAGTATGACAACAGCGAAGAAGACTTGGGATCGAACGAAACAACATTGTGAAGGAGGAAGTTAGGCACTTACTAGAAGTACGGTTCATTCGATCGGTGTAGTATCCAGATTGGCTCACTAACATTATAATCATAAGGAAGAAGAGTGGGAAATAGCAAATGTACATCGACTTCACCAACCTAAACAAAGTATGTCATAAAGACAACTATCCATTGCCTTATATTGACTACCTCATTGATGCAACAATAGGTCACAAAGTATTGAGCTTTCTCTATGTGTTTTCTAAATACAATTAGATCCTCTGCCACCCTGATGATAAAAAAAGACCGCATTTATCATGGAATAGTGTTTCTTCTACTTTAAAGTCATGCCCTTCGCATTAAAGAATGTGGGAGCAACATACTAGAGATTACTTAATATGATGTTTGAGAAGCATATTGGTAAGAATATAGAAGTTTATATCAATGACATGCTGATGAAATCTTTGTAGGCTCAACTTTATGTACAGCATTTGCAAGAATGCTTAGATGTATTGAAAAGGTATAATATGAAGTTGAGCCCAGAGAAATGCACCTTTAGAGTTGTTGGTGGAATGTTCCTCATATATCTTGTAACAAAGTGGGGGATGAAGGCAAACCCAAACCAGATCAAGGCCTTTCTACTCATGCTTCTCCAACTGCTGAAGAATACAAAATTCAAATGAAGCGACCATTGCGGGTCTTGAAGAAGTGCCTCTCTACCTTTCCATTCCTATTGAAGCCGAAGAATGGATAACCTTTTTATCTTTATCTAGCAATATTAGAGACAACAGTCAGTTCAACGCTCGTTGGGTTAAAGGATTCGACCTAGAAGCCAATATTCTTTATTATCCATACTCTACTCAATGTAGAAACTTGGTATGTGGTGATCGAAAAGCTAGCATTGGCACTCGTCTTGTTTGCTTGAAAGTTGCGAATGTACTTCCAAGGCCACACCATCATTGTCTTTTTTCGTACCCGATGCGGGCCCCCTTGTATAAGCCAAATGTCTAGGGGAGTGAAAAAATGGGCAGTCAAGCTCACCGATTTTGACATCAAACACCATCCTAGAACAGCACTAAAAGCTTAGGTGTTAGCAGATTTCATGGATAAGTTAACATACGAGCAAAAAAGACAAGGAACCGAAGGTATAGACGATGCAAGTGGACAAAACAAGCAATGAGAAAGGCTCAAGATTAAGAGTTTTATTTCAATCATTAATTGGCGAAGAAGTCAAGTAAAGCTTTCAATTGGGTTTCAAAGTAACTAATAATGAAGCATTGTACGAAGCCATGATCATGGGTTTGAAATTAGTGAAGAAACTAACGGCTGTTGAGTTCATTGTCGAAAGTAATTTGACCTTGATTGTTAACCAAATCAATGGCAAATACAAGGCTCAAGATGAAAAGATGGTCTTATACATATAGCTTGTTAGTAGGCTGAAGTCTTAATTTGATAGATTCAAGGTAAAGCATGTGCTGCGCGAGTCAAATACAAAGGTAGATGCACTTGCAATTCTCTATTTCTTTGTTCATCTGTTGAAGTAAAAGAAAAATGGGTTATAAAACTCAAATTCATTGAGCTCCCTAGTATAGAAGAGTTGGAGGAAGTGTAGCACATAGACCCCTAGAGATGATTACAGAACACCCATCGAGATGTATATCAGCAAAGGATGGTTACCTAAAGACAAGCAGATTACATAGAAAATAAAGGTCTAGGCAGCAATAAATTTCTTGATTGATGGAAGACTATACAAATAGTCTATCATAGGGCACTATCTTTGATGCTTGGGGAAGGATGAAGTAAAGATAGTCATTAGAGAGGTGCATGAAGGCTCATGTGGCAATTATTCAGGGAGACAATCTCTATACAACAAGATCAAAAGGCAGAGCTACTACTGACCCACTATGCAGAGCGACTTAGAAGATTTTGCCGAAAAGTATGATAGTTGTCAAAGGCATGTAGCAATCATCCACTAGCATGCTAAAGAGCTTCTTTGATCTACTCATCATATCCTCTCATGAAGTACTTTTTGAATGTGATTGGGCCACTTCCACCAATTCTTGGTGAAGTAAAATATTTGTTCATTCTAACTGATTATTTTTCTAAATGGGTTGAGGCCAAGGCCTTTGTAGTTGTCAAGGAGAAGGATGTCGAACAATTCATATAGCGAAACATTATCTGTTGGTTCATAGTACCTAAGGAAACTGTCACAAATAATGGGTCCCAGATCATTTCAAACTCCTTTAAGAAGTTTTTTTAAGACTGGGAGATCATTCTAAGCTTTTCAACTCCTACATACCTACGGAGGAAAGGACAAGCCAAAGCCACCAACAAGACAATAGCAAAAAACCTCATGAAAAAGCTTGAAGCAATCTAAGAACTCCCAATGGTGCTCTAGGCATATCGAACGACTCTAAGAAAAGCAATTGGTGAGTCTTCTTTCTCTCTTGTTTATGGAACTAAAGCTGTAATACTTGCTGAAGTGGTTGGACATGATCTCTTAGGAAAAGGCTAGATCCCAAATTCGAGCTTTAGAGGAAAGGGCTTGATAATGTCAATTTCCTTTGGCTTTGTAGGACTATCTATTTGCTCCTGGCTTACCATGCTCACTTCGATTGACTTTTTTTTTTTCTTTTCTCTTTGGAGCTTTTCTGTTCGCCTGCCTCTGAATAGCAAACTCATCCATAGATGACAGGTTGACAATATTCATATTTGACAAAGCAAGCTTTGCGAGTAAAGCGACTTTGTCATATAATGGAGTGATGTATTTTGAAGAATCAGATAGCCACTAAAGTGCACCACAGATTATTAAAGTCCAATTAACTTTTTCAGGGAATTGTAGAGGAATACTTAAAGGAATGTCTTTGATTCTCCTCCAAATAGATGACACTCCAAGCCAATTCGGTCGTGATATTTTGGCCCAAGTTTGATTCACAACTAAGGTGATTTTCTTAGACCTCTCTTTGAATATTTCTCCTAGTGAAGGAGGATGGTTCGAGCCATAATCTGCAAAAGAAAGAAATCTATAAGGATTAGTTGAGACTAATTGCAATGAGAGAATTCAAGTATTCGACTCACCAATATTCCCAAATTTGAAAGGAAATTTAGCCAGCTTGAGCTGCTTGATGGAATCACTATTTTTGGACACAAAAAACTATTTTTCTTCCTAGTCTCGATCCGCATTGATAAAATTAGCAATAATTTGCTTCGTTTACCTATAAACAAAGTAAAACTGCCTCTTGTTCTTGTCATTTTGCTTCATGTAATAGAGGTCAAAACGTCGACAATCAAAAATTCAACTTCTGCCTCTTCTTTGAGAATGATGAGAGCTAGCAGCAATCATAGTCCATTTGGCATTAGTTGGGTGAATAAGATTTGGAAGTAAGCAAAAACATTGAGCATGAATTTGGGATTTGGAAGCCTTAATCCAACTTTGAGGAATTTTGTATATTTGCAGATCTAGTTGTCTTTCTGCATATCCACCAATTCACTATGATCAGGAAGACTTATTTGGACCAATGGGGGAATTCTATATGTGATCCGAATTGATGACAAATCATCAGCTATTAGGATTGACGGTGGGTTTTCTCAAAAAATTTTATGCCTTTTTTTGTAGATTTGAAGACTTAAGGGGGTTCAACTCGTCCGTGTAGGTTGGATGTGCTCGTAGGTCTATTCCTCTTAGTTGTAGAAGTGTTCGCTGCATTTGTAGCATTTTTTGCCCCTCTACTACTCCCAAGGCCACCAATCCTAGAACTCTATTTGAGTATTGATTGATAGAGGATCCCCTCATTGACCTCCTTGTTGCCGTCACTACCCAGGGATCGACACTCTTGCTTGAACTAGAACTTATATCAATTGGTTTCTTTGACATATTGCAAATAGGATGTCTAAGGAGATCTAGTGTAAAATGGAACAAAGAGCCTAAAAATTCCACTTTTGAAGAGTTCTTAAGAATATCTTGAAGTTCTAAACACCAAAAACCAAACAATTCTAGAAATCGTGGATTTTCTCAGAAAATAAGGACAAATGGTGCCAAAGTGAACGAAAAAAAGGGAAGAATAGATCTACGAAAAGAAAATTGCAAGACAATTAAAGAAAAAGAGAGAATGTTGCCAAAGCTTGGGAAAACTTAGAGAAGAAGGTTAAACTTTGAGATTGAAAGAAAAAGAGGGAAGAGAAGAAGGAGATGATCTAATATATTGTCTGAAGATTAGTGATAGAGGGCTGAGATTTAGTTTTTGGGAAATGATCTAATGGATGAGGATCGGTATCTTTTCGACTTCCCACTCAAACTGAGGCCTTGTCTCATCAATCAAAGACTAACGTTAGCAATACAGGGATATATTAGAATACATAAATTAGATTTTGCCACGTGTAAAGTATAATTGACACTTGCGTTTTCTTGAGGAATGGCCATGATTGTTCTGGACACACAAGATTTCATGTAGGAGAAGCAACGGTTAGTCATATCAAAAGCTCATTTATTT
Organism: Artocarpus hirsutus; assembly: GCA_946598075.1. Lineage (NCBI taxonomy): Eukaryota > Viridiplantae > Streptophyta > Magnoliopsida > Rosales > Moraceae > Artocarpus > Artocarpus hirsutus. The sequence continues at coordinate 58,381 of CAMOHE010049621.1, read as the reverse complement.
GAAGTGATCGATTGCACTCCTGTAGTTGATCTTATCGACAAAGGAGTGGGGGCCTAATCGCTAGGATTTGATTTGTCCAAGCCCAAATCATAGAGCAAAGGGCTAGTATAGGAAGCCTGATTTGCGAATAGATTGAATCGAGCTTAGCGAAGGAGATCAATTCAATTTTGGCAATGGTATTGGCTTCAATGGTCCATTTATTGTTCGACTAGAGGATTTGATTGGTTTGACTTGGAAACTACTATTTAGTTTGCCTGGAATGTATTGGAGGTTTGTTTACTGCTAAGAATCTACTAAGTGTGGATTTGATGGGATCATTGGAATGAATTTGGGCTCTATAGTTGCGAGAAAAGACCCACTAAACCATGAAGGAATATGTGGTATTGAGGTCCAAAACATGCGCCCAATGTAGAATTGACATGTGTCCCACTACTTTAAGCATTATCAAGCCTCCACCTTTTACCACATAAAGCTCACAACTTGAAAAGAGTCTCTATAAATACAAGCTAAAGTCTTCAATGAAGTGGATCCGAATTCACATATACCTAAGAGTTTGTACAAATAGTTCCAGAACACCCTTTCTAAAGTTCATGCTCCATTTTATAGTCACTGCACTTGTATTCTATACCAGATTCATATCATAGTGAAACTCAATGGTGGACAGAACTCTATTTACAGAGTGAACCACTCTAAATTGGAGCTTGGTATTTTTATTTTCCTGCATTTGTTTCTTTATCGTAAAACTCTCTGATTTGATCTCGTTGCGATTACCTTACTGGCCATGTTTATGAAGCTTGTTGAGACCTCATAACAATGATTTAAGGGCCCCAAATCTCTCATATATAATCAGCAATTATAATTCTAATTTATTTTAATTTGATTGTAGATCCAACGTCTACAAAAGTGGAAAGATTAGTGGTAGATGTTCAAACTAATGGTTGTTTGGTAGAATAAATTAGAGACGAGTGAATGCATATTATATTTAGAGAGTTGGTGTTCGAATATAACAATACTCTAGATAGAAAGATTTGACCTTCCTGATTCTTCCAAAGAAGGATCAAATCCCTACCAAATACAATTAAGAAAAAAGTTATCCTTTTCTTCTCAGGTCAGACATTTTCCTCCTGTTTTCTTTCCCTTCTAGCAGACAGCTTAAAGAAAAATCTCTTTTTTATGAACAAAACCATGTTACTCTTTGGCTCCATGAGCGAGTATAAGCTCATTTGGTCGGGTGAAAAAGCGAAAGAAGCGATAAAAATGAGAGGGTAAGCGAATAAATTTTACAACTTGGGATCATTTTTTTAGGACAGATTAGAGTAGTGAATGGATTGAAAATTATTTACAGGATTTTATGTTTGATTCTGTTCAAAAGATTGGAGAAGGCATTCCATACCAACCTTTTTCTTCTCGCTTTTCTCAACTAGGTTATATAGCTTTCTTCCCCGTTATTTCTGAGTTGGAATGAGCATGTAACAGGATAACTTTGCGGAGCAGAAACGGCTGTATAGCTCGCCGAGATCTCAATCAAAATCATCAAATTCATTTGAAAAATATGCACTCAAAAGGTCTCGTATACATGAGAAACTGAAAAGGTTTGCTGCCTTGGCAGGAACACAGGCTAACTTCAAGATTTGACCATGACAAGATTCATGAAAACCAATTGACAAAATCTCATGTAGACACTTCAAGAAAGTTCATAAATTGCTGATTTCGTTTCACCAATTTTCTCCGATTGCTGATAAATCTTTGTATCCTACCTTCTTCATTGCTTTTGTACCTGTAATTCTTCAAGAACGTCTGGATCGAATGATCTGTCGCGTGGAACTTTACGCCGAGTTTGCACAAGGCCACCAAAATTATGTGCAGCCATCTGATCCCAAATGTTTGATTATAAAATGCGACAACTATTCTCGATAAAACCATGGGATCTCACCATGCAATCCGAGAAGAATGTTTTCATGCATTGAGGATGTTTTCAGAATGCATGCATGAAGATCATACAGCAGAAAATTGATTTTCATATATACAGTCTTTCTCAATTATTACACATTTGGTTTAATATCTCTTGTTCGCATGTAGGTCAGAAATTGAGAAGGCAATTCTGCTAGAAGCGCTTGAACAACAGAAATTTCACCACCTGCAAAAGAAAAGCTAACTCCTTTGCCCAAAACTATTGCCAAAACTTCAATGTTAAAGTTGGTTCAGGAAATTCAGACAATGAGACTCACCGTGTATTTCTCGCAACGGAACAAACTGAACTATATCACGTGAGGCAACACGTCCCGTTGAGCTTTCAAGTCTGCCTCCCTTGTCAGCATCTAGGATCTTCAAGGCAATGCATTTGACGTGGATCAGTTTCCAGTCAAGTACACATATTGCAGTAAAAATTTGTAGAAGCAATCAGTATCGAACCAAACCAAGTTAAAAAGATACCTCCATTTCTTTAAAGTCGGCTCCTCCAACGCCAACAATGAGGATAGAAAGTGGCAGATCAGATGCTTTTACAATGGCATCTTTGGTTTCTTGGAGATCCGTTACTACTCCATCCTATATGAACTTTCAAGTATTCAGAAAAACAACAGAAGGAACTCGAAGAAAACGGAACACGGGAACCGTTAAGAGTTCCATTACAGATTAGGTTAAAGTATAATGTAATCAAATAAAGGAAACTTTAACATGGAGGAGAAAAGGGGGCAAAAGATAGAATAGATCATTAATAAAGATCACCAACTAAGAAATTATCACTACTACCTAAAAGGAACATCAAGAATAAAAAGGAATTCCCTAAATATCATCCAGAAGTGCAAAGTCCTACCGTGATTATTAACAAAACAAAGTATTTTCGGCCACCATTTGCAAGAGACTGGCTCGCAATTGATGCAGCATAAGTAATCACGGGTCCAAAGAGGGTTGGCCCTGCGAGAGAAACATTACGCAGGGCACTCATATATGCCATCATAATTCCATGAATGCCATCGACCTGAAGATAATGACATGTATGCTCAGAAAGAGAGACATGCAGTAAGTTAGAACATATAGAAAAGCGAGTTTAGGTCTTGAACCGATCAACCTCATGGTAATGACTACTTCCATTCAAGTAGAAACAATGAGACACAGGACCATCAATTGGGCGGGCTCCAAAACCCCAGGCGGGAAAGCGCTTATCTGCATCATAAAATTGCAACACTTCGCCAACCTCTGAAATTGCCTGGACAAAAGTTGGGAAACTATCATCTAGGTTTTTTTAAAGAAAACGTTTTCAAAAAGTTTAAAAGATGGACATGCTCTTACTCTCTGGTATGCATTTGGCCGTCCTGAAGGATCTATATAATGCAAAGAATCAGGAAGACGAGGATTTCCATTTGAAGCTGATGAACAAGGAACCAGACGAGTTATTTAGAATATGTTGAACCCTAACGGCTACAAAGACTTGATATCTCTTATGGACTTCAGTAAAGAGAATTTTTCTTTCTTAAAGTGAAAATACAAGACAAAATAAAATTGGAAAGAAGAATAGTCCATGCTTTATCGAAGTTAAGATTGTATTTACCAATTTTACCTCTATAATAGTAATAAACACTCATCATGTGGCAATAAAGTGTGATTTTTTGCAATAGTGTGGATGTGAACAAATATAATTTTAGAATAGTTAAAGAAAACTGCATGCTTTGGCATTATCCTTCTCCTTTTGTCAAACAAGATAAATTCTTCTGGTTTTCAATTAAGATGAAATGAAGAAAAATCTTTAAACAAAAGAAGTGAAAAATACACACACACACGCACACACGCACACACACACAAAAAAAACTAGTGTACCTACGTGAAACTTTTCCTAATAGCATTCCGAGACATAGAGGGGAAAGAAATCCAGAAAATTCAATCAGTTCTAAACGCATATCTTACCAACATTCAATAAATGCCCAACAAGAAGCATATATGAGATAACTGACATGTTACTCATAACGGTGAAAATTTATTTCGAAAAACAGTACAGAAAACAATACAAATAATCAATAAATAATATTTTGAGAAAATTGAGGTCTAGGATAAACTTTTTGTCGATGAAACAATAAATATTCAAGAAATAAATAAGGGATCAGATCAAGGAGGACAAAGCCGGTAGGTGTAATGAGCAAAAAAAGCTGGCAGGTGTCACATCACAACAGCTTTGCCACACAAGAAAATACGACACAAAAAGACTTCAAGGCCAAAATCCCTACGCATCACATAGCATAGCATCTTGCACTTATGATAGTATTGGTAAAAAGAGCACCTGTAAAATCAATAGCCACCATAAAGTTCAATTCAAATCCCCCCGCCAAATAATCCAGAAAAGTATGTTGGACACTCTCTTTAAACATGTCAACAAACAGACGACTCTTAAGTACCTGCATCAAAAGCTAGCAAATAAGCAAACAAAAAGCAAAAGAAAACTTATAATTAAAATGGACATAGCTTTTGTTTCAATAACCTTGGTTTCCACAGGATGACCTTGACCGACAGAAGTTGGCACGAATAGATTTACACCTTGCTTACTGCAGTGAAGTTTTTCCAATTCTGCTAGTGATTTTTCTACTTTTCTGTTAATTCAACAGCAAAGAAGCGGGTTTTTTAGTGTCCCTCCAACCAAATCAGGGAAGCAGGAACTAACAAGGTAGACGAATCGGAATAGTTTACCCAATCAAATCGTGTTTTCCATTGCTATTGAAATTGAAACACTCTATTATGAGTCCTTGGTCCTGTTAAATTAAGAAAAAAGTAATATGAAACCTGTTGATAAGAAGGTAAGGAAGCATACTACTGAAACCTACCAGTTCACACAGAAGGGTTTTTCAGTCTCTTTCAATGTAGAATTTCGTACAAAAAAAAAAAAAAGAAAAAGAAAAAAAGAAACGTATGAAAATTATGTTAAAAAACCAGAAGTCTACGTTTGTAACATTCATATTAGACGCATTGACAATAATACTCAAGAAGTATACAGAAAACTTGAGCATTTGGTCTTTAATTAAAAGAACAGAGCAATGAAGGAAGTAGAATATGATCTAGTGGGCAAAGAAGAATTTTGATGGCATATAACCCACCTTGCTTCCAACTTGTTGAATACTCAAAAATATTGGATTCCATTTCGGTTTGAGCTCATGCTTTATGACTTCAGTTTTGCAAACAGGAATCACAGTCCTACCCTCCACGACCTTTGATATTACCAAAAAAGGGTCCTACAAGACACACAAGACGTGCAAATTCATCCCCTTAAAATTTTATATTTTCAAACAGCTCATGGAAATTATTAGTGCTAGTTCCACAGAGAGAGAGAGAGAGAGAGAGAAGTAAAATAGAAACCGGTAGCCCCTACACTTCTTGAAAAGAGATCCTTATATTCCAAGTCTGAACAACTCAATATCATCTCTATTGTAGTCTTCGAGCTAATAGACTCCTCAGCATGCACTGTTAGTTTTCCACGGTTTCGAGGATGATTACCTCGGTTGGACTCTTCTCTGTCTAAAAGATCTACGGTCAATGACCTGTCTTCCTTAATCATTATCTGCATGGATAGAGAGAGTATTTATGGAAAAGGACTTGAAATTTGTGATTTCCTGTAGACACATTAGACGGCAGAGCTTTAGATAAAGTTAGTTCTGAATAATTAAGTCCCACTCACTTGCATTACTAACCAAGTATACTAAGAGCAAAAGTGAAAATGCATATCCCTGTTTTTTCCCCCTTTCTTTCTTTCTTTCTCTTTATTTGTTTATTTGTTTATTTATTTATTTGCTAGATTATCAATAAACACGATTTGACCAAGCAGTTTAAACAAGAAAAGCTAGTTCTGAAATTGCTTATTTCTCACAAGGAGAGATCCTTACTTTTTTTTTTTTTTTTTATCTATACGATTCTCTCTCCTAAAATGGTGTTTTTCCCAATCATCAGTTGCAAACACTAAACATGCAGTTTCTTTTTGTGCATAACATAACATTCAAGGAGGTTTTCATTATATGACAACAAGTTTATAAGTTGTGTAGGTCTCTTTTATGTAAGCCTCTCCCAAGTGGTGCACTCGTCCCACACATCGCTATCTCTATAGAACGCCAATTAGAACATCACAGAGGTTCTCATTATAAACTAACTGGAAGCAACAAGTTGCATTGTCTATTGCTATCCTTGCCTTAGAAATCAAAAGCTTCCCATCATGTCACTATAAAGGAAGTTGTCATGGTCTTATATGAATAATTTGCATTACGGGTCGTAAAGTCCTAATACGTATTTTTTTACCACAGAACATTGTGTTTTCACTGCATAAGGAACTGGTATAGCTGGTTTTTCATCAAGTAACTTGTTCCTTTTTTTCCCCCCAGTAGAACAATCTGAAGGCTCTCGTTATATGCACCTTGCAGTGAAAGGAGAGTAAATGAGTAAATGTGAACATGGTTATACCTCAGAGAGTGCACAAGTTCCCTCACCAAGGAATTGCTGCTCATCCAGCTTAAGCGTCTGCACAAATATCATCCATAATGACAGTTACAAGGAAAGGAAGTAATAAGTACTTTCCATTTATCCGGAACTAGTAATAAAGCTTCGATTAGAAATAGCTTGTTTCAAGCAAGCCCACCATCATAAAATTGTACCTTCACATCAACATTGTGGAACTGAGTGTCAACATCATACACACGAAACCTGTAGCCAAAAAGAAAAAAGAAAAAAACCAAACAAACAAACAAACAAACAAACAAAAAGCAAAAGACAAGACAAAAAAAGTTACACAACATTATGAAAGCAGTAAGAGGTGCACTTTTGTTGGTTTTTTTATGAAGAAAGATGTGAAGTTTCAAAACTTACACCAATGTCTGCACCACCTCAAAATGAAAAGCAACGGTCTGTTTTGTTATCCATGTAGGGTTTATTGAATTGAGAACCACTTCTGTACGGCCAAGCTCCAAAAGTGTCCCATCTCTTTCTTTTGAATAAATAACCACCATCGGGTCACTCTAAAATAAAAAAAAAAAAGGAAAACAAGTTTTATTCCACTACATTTGAACATCATTACATCACAAACATAGGATCAAGCATCAGACAACCAGGCACTATATATCAGCTTAGGTCTTTACTCTTTTATGCATTCTCCCTAATCCGTCAAAATAATGTAAAGATGTAACATTCATGTCTAACTATAATGTCGTACGCCTAGACAGATTGAACAGGTTATTGTTTCCGGATAACAAGGCAATAGAGATGGACAAAAATTGCATGTCCATTTGAGATTAATCAATGAAATAATGACCCAGAAGTAAAAAAGACAACTATTAATCAAAAAAAAGCAATACTAAAAGGAGAGAAACAACTTCTACACCACAACAGAATTGTATCCAAGAAAGCAATAAAACTGGAATTGATAAAAAAGACTTGCACATATTAAGAAATGTTAACATAACTGCGCTAAATAAGCATTAATGATCAAAAGGAGCTAATTTGTTCACCACTTAAAGACGGTTTTTACTATTGGGTTTTCCTAGTGAGGTTTTTATTGAGGCGGCTTATCACAAATGGTGATTTTCAAGGGGGAGTTCCATTTCGACCTTATGACCTCACCGTTCAGCTTAAGAAGTCCTCTAGAGGACAAATTTCTCTTTATTTGTCTTTAGGATTGTTTCTGTTTGTTGAAACTTTGGTACTAGCACATTTCATATTTTCTTTTTACTAATTTAAGTTTGATAAATTCGGCAGAGGATTAAGTCCTAGGGAAGGTGCCAACACAATTGATATGTACTTTAGTTCATATGTACTTTAGTTCTTTTCACGTCAATCACCCCCAGTAATTACTCCCAAAAATAATATGATAATAAAAATAGCTAAATGGTAAAAACGGTTAAGGCAATTGATTAAGGATCCCTCACATTTAAGAATGAGTTTAGCAACAACAAACCTTGGAGAACACATCTCGATCTCGCAAGCTGGAAGCAGACAGCGATAACTGCAAGTTGAAATTTTTCAACCAGAAGAAATACCCAGAATTCAGTATACAAACACAGAAAGAAATAGAGAAAAAGAAAAGAGATAAACTCAAAAAAAAAAAAAAAAAAAAAAGATATATATATACACATAAATATTTGTATCGCCTGCTGTTCATTCATCGGGTGCACAACTTGTTATGAAGTTGGAAGAAAAGAATTAAAATTAAGAACTGAACTTGAATCTGCTTATGATGAACAAGAAGTGAGAAGGAATTTGCAAGTACTTTCAGTCACTCGACGCTAAATTTAGTCATTTTCAACCTCAAATTCTGCTCATAATCTTCGCTTCTCAAAAATTCGCATTACAAAGATGATAATTTTGACAAATGAGTGTAAAAAATTTTAGTATAAAAACTTGAACTTGAATCTGCTTATGATGAGAAGAAATTCGAAAACACTTTTCAGTCAAACAAGACGCCAAAATTAGTCCAATTTCATTACAACGAACTTGAATTTTCTCATAATTCACTTGAAGAACCCCTAGCTTCGCATCTCAAAAATTTTGACAAATGAGTGTATATGATTAACAACAAGTGACAAAGTATTCGCAAGTACTTTCAGTCAAACAAGACGCTAATTTAGTCAAATTTCATTTCGAAGAACTCCAAATCGCTCGTAATTTTCGCATCTCAGAAATCATCGCATTCCAAGGATAAGAATTTTGACGAAGCCACCAAAACATAGGAAGAGAAAAAAAAATCCAAAAGCGAAAACAAAAAATGAGTTCCGCAGCATCCGAATTGATAATGCCAAGGATCTCTCGCACAAAATTCGCAACTATATTGAGCTGAGAAAAAAAAAAAAAAACTGCGATTGTTCTGTTCGGCGAAGCGCGAAGAATAAACAGAGAAGAAACGAGGAATGCGTATGAGTAGAGAGAGAAACGAATTCAACGGCGAGTTCGAGAGAGGGAGAGAGAGAGAGAGAGAGAGAGAGACCTCGATCTGAGAGAAAGGGCCGAGGTAGCCGCGGGAGCGGAGGAAGGTCTCGACGGCGTCGATTGGAGAGGAGGCGTTAGGATTGGCTTCAGAAGCGGAGGTGCCGCCAACGGCCGCACGACCTCCGGCGTCGTCGGAGCAGCAATTGCCCATTCACTTCTTCTTCCGATGTCGTTTCTTTATCAATTTCGCTGCTTCTTCTTCTTCTTACTAAAAAAAATAACAACTAAAAAAAGGAACTCAGAGACTCAAAATGAGAACTCTTTTTCTTGCTCTTGCTGACTTTGCTAATTACCTAGAAATTCTCCTCTTTATTATTATTTTTATTTAAAGAACTCCTATTTTTTATTACTTAATAATTAAAAATGATTTACTGGTATTTTACTCCAATCCCTAGTTTTCTCTTGATTTGTAGTCTGAAAAACCTCATCAAAACGTCTTTAGTCCACACATCACTCGTTACTCTACTTGACTTAAAATACTAGTTCTTTTAAGTCTATAAAAGAAGTCATCAGACTGCAGATTTAGTTTAGAAGAAAAAGGTCAGATTGAACACTTGTTAAATTTAAAAAGAGAGAGAGATCATATAACAACCAACTACAAAACTTGTTTCTTCATTTTCTCCGTCTATACATACATGAAAGAGGATTGAAGTAAAAGCAAATAAGCACGGAATAGACTAGAAGTAATTAAGGAGAAAATTATGATTGATTGAGTAGGTAAAGCTAAATTAAGGTGCTTCAAATTAAAACTACGTCTATATATATATATATATATACACACACACGTGTGTGTGCGCGTGTGAAAAAAAAAACTTATGCCAAGATGCACTAAGCTAAAAAAAAAAAAGGGAAAAAAAGTATAAACTCTCAAGCATTGCTATTTAAAATAATAATAATAATAATAATAATAATAATAATGATAATAATAACTCTCTCAAGCATTGCTTTTAAAGAAAGGATTTACATATGTGAAGAATGGTAAAAACTCGTTTTGTGATGTCAAAGATAGTCATGTCACTTTGTTAGTGTCATTGCTAAAGAAGAACATATGTTACTTTGCTTTAAAAAAATAAGAATTTATGTTAGCCATTGGGGATAAGAGTTGGAGCCCCCTGAAATAAAAGTAGACATGGGGAGGGAAAAAATAAATAACAGAACCGCGTTTTCCCTGGGGTCGCACACAAGCGCAAGTTGCCAAAAATGAAGCGCGTTCTTTTTAATGTTTGTTTTGACACCACTCCTCATCCATAGGCCATTTCCCTCCTCTCTCCTTTCAAAAGATAAATTAATAGGCCTTTAATATATGACCTTTTATTTTCAAGGAGTTGTTAGGGTAGGCTAGATATTTGATTCTATAGATTTATGATTAGAAATAATTTTACATCACGTTTTGTAAATTTTTAACGTGAATAATTGTATAAAAAACCATTAAAAAATTAATCTAATAGTTAAAATAAAAGGATCTACTGATAGAGTCAAAATACTTGTCCTACCATAAAAGTTACATTATTTTTAAGAGATTTCTAGCTTCTAGGGTTGACTTAAAAATACAACATTAATAAGGCTTTGTTTCAATGATGTCTATAGTAAAAAATATCTATTCTGTAATTTTTTTTTTATTTGGATGTAATTTTGACTAAATTCAGCAATCAAATAGATACACTACGTTTCACCATAGGAAGACTTTAATTTTAAGATATTTCTACAATAAAACATAAAAAAATATTTTATTTTGTAAACACTGGCGAAACAGATAATTTTACAATAAAGCATAAGAAATATTTTATTTTGTCAACATTGGCGGAGCGTGCCCTCAATCATTTTTCAAAATTTAAATTTTCACTCTTATTTTGTTGTTTAAAATTTTAGTTATATCTATATTTTAAGAGAGAATTATAACTATACCACCACAAAATAATGGAAAAATATTGTTTTGCCCTTATGAAATAATTGGGATATATTCTTATGCCCCTACAAAATAATTTAAACATTTCATTGTAGCCTTATTTTATAAGAACAATTATTATTATGCCCCACTCAATTATTAAAATATGTAATTATATTTTCATTGAATAAAATTCTATTTCTTTCACTTGGTAGTAAATTGAGGCGAATTTTGTTGCTATAAAGAAAAGCATCTTTTCAACTATTCAAAAAATTACAAGTTTATAAATTTATTTATTTTTTAATTTATTTATTTTAACATTTCTTTGGGGGATTTACTCACTAGTCATGGTATATTGAATAGGGTGGTTGGAAGCATTAGTTAAAATCAATGGTTTATCAATTTTGGTTAAAAATATTGCAGCATATAAAAGTTTTAGACTATAGCATACTTTTTCTTGACATTGTAGTATGTGAGAATTTTACACTATACTAACTAAAAATTTTGGTTCTAACTTATATTGTCAAACGCCACAGAAAAGTTTTAGGTAGTAATGAGCACAGCATCTTTTTGTACGACCAACTTGCAAAGTTATAAAGTATAATATAGTACTATTTAAGCCATAAGAAAAATAGGCATGATGTTTGAGAAAAAAGTAAAAACCACAAAATTTGAACCATGTATTATAGCATGTAAAAGCTGTATATCATTTTATAGTTCAAGCTGAATGGTTGTAAACTGCAACCTCAAACATCCTAAGCGTTTTTCTTTAACTTTATTGATGCTTACCGTATTCTGACGTCGTACCAACACCACGTACAGTGGCACATGGTACTTAGCTCTTTCCTGTTCACCTCTGCCTGGACTGATCAACCTGCAACAAGAGGAGAGATGCCTCGGAGGCGAGTTGGTTAGTAAACAAGACAAGGGCTCTCCGATGCTCAAGGTAGGGGGTGCTCGGTAGAGGTTGGGAATAAGTTAGTTGGGAAGGAGCTTGCTTGTCCTCTTGAATACAATAAATGCATCCTATTTATAGGTTACTAGTTGGATCGGGTGTTAGATAGGTTTTGCTCATAACCCAAGTGTCACATCATGACATATCAGGTGGCAAGTGACAAGTGTCGTGTCCCTCTGACAATGGATGAGCTCACATCTAACGGTGAGTTATTTGCCATTTGTTAGTCAGTGATAGCGAGTAGCAGCCTACTTCAGAATAATGATATTCCAACCCGAGCTGACATTGAGTTCAAGGAGGCACCCTAGAGTGGTACGGCCTAAAGGAGCCTTGAGGAGCACCTCGGACAATGTATCAAGTGTAATCGGGGTCAGTTATGAGCTCCACATACCTTTGTCGAGCTTGGTGGCTGACCACCCAGAGTTTATGGCTCCTCGACGGTGGCACCGAGCTCACCCTCAACAGTAGCCCCCCAATTCACCTAGTCGATATCCAGCCGGGTGGACTATGTCGAGCGAGTGAGGTCAGCTCAGGGAGAAACACCAAGAGGCGTCCCGAGATAGTGGGCGATAAAAGGCCGCAGGGATTGTCAGGGACACGCGTCACTCTACAACCGACTGCACCGCCTGTCAGGTGTAATGATCGCACTTCTTCGTCTTCTGTGCCCAGATTTCCCGCGCAAAATGGCTATAAATAGGCCTCCATTTTTCATCCTTTGCACATGCAATTGAGGCGATACTTTGCTCCTGAATTTCAACTGTCGAGTTGTTCACTACAACCTGAGAGCTTTCCATTCCCGAGCACACTTTAGCTGAACAGGTAATTTTTGAGGAGCATAATAATGAGTGATTTGTCATATTCTCAAAATGTAAATATTTCCTGGTTGAAAAGCAGTTCCGAGACCACATCCCCTCATGCGGACGTTAACACTCAGCGTATGTCGCCTAGACAGGAAAGCGCTAGCCGGCTTGCTCAAATATTATGGCTCAACTTCTAGACTATACCCGAGCAGGAGTTCCTTAACTTGCTGGACAAAAAACACCCTATGAGGCCGTGCAGGGGTAAGGACCCATACATTGAAGCAGCAACCGTCGACTCCTCCTGAGTTACTGCCTAGGAGAGGGCCGAACTGGCCGTTGCATTAGACCTTTCGAGTACATCTGGGCGGCATTCCGAAGCCTCTGCCCCAGTTGTGGGTAGAGTTACCGTCGAGGTCTCCGACGAAGAATGGCAGGCCGAAGAGATAGAATCAGCTGGGAGCCCCTCAGAGGACGAGGGCGTTAGGGTCACTTGTGTCCATGGGGTGACCACCTACAAGATAAGCCGGCTAAGGCAGACCTCGATGGTAGCTTATTCCAGCACGATGACAGAATCTTGGCTAGTGGACCTTCGTGCCGAGTTTAACATTCTCGACAACGTCTTCCTCATCACACCCGAGGAGAATGAATCCCCATTGACTCCATTAGAGGGTTTATTACTTTGTACGTGGAGTTCTTTCGCACCGAGCTGCACCTGCCATTTCACCCATTTCTTCATGGGGCACTAAAAGACCTTAACGTATGCCCGACTCAGTTAAACCTGAATAGCTATAGGTTGCTGATCGGGATGTATGTTTTGTGGAGGTATTACCGACCTAACGAGATGCCGTGGGAGGCATTCAAGCAAGTGTTCAAAATGAAGAAGCTTCCCCAACAGTCTGGCTGGTATTATTTCATCGGCTTCAGGAAGGACTTCATCTTGGGCAACCCCGACTCGGACAAGCTCTAGAAATATGAGTGGTTCTACGTCAAGGGCAATTATTTAGCCCGAGCTAGCGAGACCGTCCTTGAGGATCAGCGTGTCCTGAGGACATTCGAGTAGGGGCACGTCTGGAGCAAGCGGCCATGGGCCCCATGCAACAACATCAAGGCAGTCGAGGACCTCTTCGAGAAACCGAAGGCGTAGAGGCAGTAGACCTTTCTGTTCGACAAGGAGATCCTTTCCCTCTATGGTTGGTTCGGGGGAACCAACGAAATAAATCCCCTGTGAAACCTTCACCCTGCTCGGGCCACCGAGCAGGTCACTGTCGCTAGGCCAGGTGCCGTCGACATCCTAGGGTCGAGCACTTCTCGATCTGGTCGGCCGACGAGGGAGCCACCATCGTCTGATTTCGAGAGCTCCTCAGGTGGCTCCTTCGATGTGAGGCCACCGGTCGCAGACGAGGACCTTGAGGACATGATCAGGCTCCTTTATCTGTCACGTCCACTTCAGATCGAAGGTTGGTCCTAAGTTTTATCGTCTTGTTTTTAGCACTTGCCATCCTAGTTCTGACGTAATTTTGTTTTTGTAGAGATGTATTTTAAGCCTACATAGATAACCTCAGGTGAAAGGCGTGCCATGATGGAGCACCTCCGTGCAAAGGGCAAGGCCACAGTGGTCGAAAAGAAATGTAAGCGGACCCCCTGAGCAAAGCGCTAGCCACGTCCTGAACAGCAACCCACAACAGTCCAAGAACAGCCGCCCGAGCCGACAGGGACAAGGGCGTCTTCGAGTGCCACCCCTGAGGCAGACAAAACCTCGCCACCCGCCCCGAGGAGATGAGCCAACTACCGAAAGCATATCCTCGAGCACCTTAGGGATACCGTTCCTCAGGAGGACTTCTTAGTTGGCCTCCGGGGAGAGGATTTCCAGGCGCTCTCCAAGGCATCCTTTCGATCAATCACCATGGTAAGCGCCTTGTCTTATAATCTGTTCCTGTTGCCCCTTATTGCTTGCTAACCGATTCCATTTTCCTAGGCAAGTGCCTATGCCCACTTGGCCTATGCCAAGGATATGAAGGAAACCCACCTCGAGAAGGAAAAGCACAAGAAGACCTTCCTCTGGCTTCGGGAGGTCAAGAAGGAGCTCAGCATTAAGAACATCGAGCTAAATCAAATCAAAGCTTCAATGTCCCGAGCCGAGGAGGAGCCAAAGAAGGCGAAGCAGGAGGTTGAGGAGGCGAGTAGGGTCACAGAGCTAGTGAGAATCACCACCTTGTGGAAGAGCTTCCAAGCCGACTCATGCAAGCCATTGAGGAGTTCAAGGAGTCCTCAGAGTATGCCGACCTCTATTACTTCTGCATGGCGGACTTGAGGGAAGAATTGATCAGGCAGCACCCTGAGGCCGCAGGTTTTAATTGGTCGGCCCTGATTGTCGAGCCCAGGCAAGGGTAGCCCAACAGGCATCTAAGGAGGTAGTCAAAGTGGACGACGATGACAATGGGGACAAGTAGGGCACCAGCGGTGAAGAGGCAGACCAGGCTATCGGAGGGCAGGGTGATGGCGGCAATGAGGACGATGCCGGGTATGGGACTCAGGCTTAATCATCTCGTTTCTTTTGTTTTTGTTTTTTTATCCGGGCTTAGGAGGTGCCAAGTTAGTTGTACCTCCCCATGGCTTTATGAACTAATGAAATTTTCTTTTCCAAGATATTGCTTCTTGGATTTTGATTTTGAAATTTTTCTTCCAAGTGCACTTATTCTCGGATAAGTAAAATGTGTTCATTGGGTTAGAGGTTCCTCAGGAGTATAGGCACCTCGACTTAGGGTCGATTAATAAATTTGGATCAAGTTAGGTGCTTTTCGAAAAGAGCTTTCCAATACTTGTTCTCCGATTCTTTTTCAACCCAGTTTCTGTCGACTTGTGATCCTAACGATCACTCGAGTTAATCCATGCACATTGTGGTGGTCCGATTAGACCACCCATTTCTCGATTGGGTAGAGCACAGCAGCATGTGATAACCCTTGCCTTGTCGCCCCCCTAGACTTGTTTAAGTAGTTGGAAACTTGTACAAGTCTAATGGTGGTCTGGACCTTATCTTGCTAGGACGACTTTTTACGGGCAGCCTGTACGGTGGCAGACGAGATCGGCTGACTTTTGATTAGCCCCCCAGCGTAATTGTTAGTTAGGACAACCCATCTTCAGGAATTGTGTCCGGTTAATCGAGCTGGAGTCAAAGTAACCCTGTTTGGGATTTGAAATTTCTTAAACACATATTGCTCAATGGAACAGTGTAGAAATTTACATTTCATTGACGTATGGTATTTATATTCCAGTCCTATTCAATAGGTCCAATTACAAAAGAACATAACTAGAGGTCAAAAAGTGTTTCTGGCTAGGTTTAATAAAAGAATCGCTTCAGTAGCTCGATGTTCTAAGGGTGACCGAGCAAATTGCCGTTGGTGTCAGACAGTCTATATTTTCTTGGCCGTACAATGCCTATGACCCTATAAGGTCCGTCCTACTTTGGTCTAAATGCTCCTACCCTAGGTTAGGGGACCGTGATTTTCTTTAGCACCAACTCTTTGACTTTAAAACTTCTCGGTCGGACTCGCTTGTTATAATACCAAGCAACGACCTGATTTAGGGCTGCATTACGAATGACAGCCTAGTTTCTTCTCTCCTCGAGCAGGTCAAGCTCAGACATCAAAGCTTCGGTATTTCAGCCTTCCTCAAACTGCTCGATTTGGTAGCTCGATAGTTTAACTTCGGTAGGAATTACGGCTTCTACTCCGTACATGAGTGAGAACGGTGTCTCGTCAGTAGCAGTTCGGCCAGTTGTTCGATAGGCCTAGAGCACTTTTGGGAGCTCGTCAATCCATGCTCCTTTAATGCCTTCGAGCTTCTTCTTTAAGTGTCCTTGATTGTCTTATTTACTGCTTTGACTTATCCGCTGCTCTGGGGATAGCTCAGGGAAGAGAAAACTTTCCTGATACCGAGTTGCTTGTAGAGGCGGAGCAAACTTGCTACTTCAAATTGTTTGGCATTATCGGTTACGATGGTGTACGAAATCCCGAACCGACAAATAATGTTCTTCCATATAAAGCTGGTTCATTTCGCCTCGATCATGTTGGTGCATGGCTCCACCTCAACCCATTTGGTTAGGTAATCTATAGTCACGATGCTATATCTAAATTGAGACCGGGCTGGCAGAAGGGGTCTGATCAGGTCAATGGCCCACTTCGTGAAAGGCCACGTTGAAGTTATCGAGGTGAGGGGCTCGACGCCGTGCGTGGGCAACCTCGCAAATTGCTGGCACTTGACACATTTTTGCACATATTCCTTGCAATCTTGCTGTATGGTAGGCCAATAGTAGCCCTGTCGAAGGCATTTTTGGGCTAGAGATCACCCCCGGAATGATTTCTGCAGACGCCTTCATGGATCTCCTTCATCAAGTATTGAGCCTCGCCCGGCCCTACACACCTGAGACATGGGGTAGTATAGCCATGTTGGTACAATTTTCCATCAATCATCGAATACCAGGTTGAGCTGTTGCAGATCTGACGTGCTTCTTCTTTATCGTCGGGCAATTCGGCTGTGGTCAGGTATCGAATGATCCGTTCCATCCGCGTGACTCCGTTCTATTCGACTATACATGATACCGCTCTAGCTATACTTCGCTCGGGTAGCCTCTCAATAGGGATTGAAGTTAGGTCATCAACACCTAGGCCGACGCCAGCCAAGCCAGGGCATTGGCCTCAGAGTTCTCGGACTTAGGAATCTGCTTGAAATCACATGATCTAAATTAGCCGAGCAGTAGCTTAACTTCTTTTAAGTATGAGGCCATTGATTTTGTCTGAGCTTGGAAAACTTCAGCCACTTGTTGGGCAAGCAGCATGGAATCGCTATGGACAGTAATGCGATCTCTGTCCAGCTCTTTTGCAATCCAAAGTCTTGCTAGGAGCGCTTCATACTCCGCTTCATTATTCAAAGCCTTGAAGTCGAACCTGAACGCGTATGGTATTTTGTGCCTGTTCGAGCTTATCAGCAACAATCTAGCTCCTGATCCATCTACGCAAGATGATCCATCCACGAAGAGTCTCCATTCTTGCTCTGGCGTAGGCTGGAGATCGCTGCAGCTAGGAACGTCGCTTTCAACTTTAGGCAATTTCTCAGCCAGAGGCGTGCCCTACTCGGCATCTGTAAATTCAGTAATAAAGTTGGCCAGTGCCTGAGCTTTGATTGCGGTTCTTAGGACAAAATGAACATCATATTGGCCGAGCTCAACTGACCACTTGGCCA